>JAZAYU010000022.1:4570752-4846643 GCA_038501625.1 Corbicula japonica | reverse complement strand
AAAGAGAAGCAGTGTCTGTTCGTTGTTAGGAAATTAGAAGATGTTCAAAACAAAGCACACCAGAATCGGAAACTTGTAGACATGAAAGAAATGGTAGTTGACAACGACGCACAAGGACGATTAAAAGATCTCATCGATCGGAAGGTTCCGGAATATTTACCGAAGAACAATATCCACACAGTGACGTATCCGTACAGGGTAAATGTAAGCGGTTCTGTGTGCTCGGTAAAGGATCTCTGCGACGGTGTTTGCAAGAAATTGGTTGAAATGATATTTGAAAATTTCAAAGAAGGCGGAAATTTGGAGAAGGATTCAGATCTTTTAGAAATTGTTCAGCATTTAAAAATATCAGAAGATAAACGAATACTATTTATTGGCAGGGAGAAAGAGCTAGCAAACATTTCGAATTATCTGTCGAGCAACAAAAATAAAAATCGAAAACCGCTGGTGGTGATTGGTTCGTCTGGAAGTGGTAAAACCTCCTTAATGGCGGTCGCCGCGAAAAAAGCCTCTGCTAAGTTATCGAACAGTTTGGTAGTAACCCGGTTTATAGGGACAACCAATCAGTCTGACTCGGCCAGGAATTTACTTTTCAGTGTCAGCAGACAGACTGCGCATGCGTACGATCAAGATGTTTCGCTTGTTCCCGGATCGTATCGAGAATTGATCGATTATTTCTGGACTGCTGTCGCAGATTTATCAGAGGTTTCACCACTGATTATATTTCTTGATTCCCTTGATCAGCTGTCAGCAGACGACAATGGCAGGCGATTAGAATGGTTGAAACTTGACAGAGAACTTCCTGTTGGTGTTAAACTCGTCTTGTCATCCACCGACTCTGAAATAATTTCAGTTCTCGGAAAACACATACCGAAGGAAAACTTCATCCACGTACCTAAGCTTTTACCAGGAGAAGGGCCCGACATGCTCAAAAAGATGTTGCGGCTCAAAGGTAGAAAATTAACCGAGAAACAAACAAAAATTGTAATGGATGCGTTTGTTCAGACACCGCTTCCGCTATACTTGAGGTTGTCGGCGGATGTAGCGATGACCTGGAAGTCATATGACCTCATAGAGTCGGGGCATATATCAGGTACATTAACAGACGTGATCAAGTCTATTTTTAGGAACCTAGAAGAGAAATACGGGGAAACTTTTGTTCGGCATGCCCTTTCTTATATAACTGCTTCAAAACATGGATTATCTAACAGTGAACTTGAAGACGTTCTGTCTTGTGATGATAAGGTGTTGGATACCCTATTCCAGTACTGGAAGCCGCCGATGCGAAGGATACCGTCACTTGTGTGGGCGAGGGTTAAGCATGATTTAGGTCAATATTTAACAGAGAAAGGTTCAGACGGTACAGTTTTAGTCACGTGGTTTCACAGACAGTTCTATGAAACTGCCAGAGAGTTGTATCTTAAAACATTTACTTCACAAGATATGCTAGATTTCAACAAGCAAATCCATCTTGTAATTGCTGATTACTTTGACGATAAATGGGCAAAAGATGTAAACACAGACACTGAAAACAGAGGAATTGCTTCGCAGCCTTTGATCGTCGGAGGAAAAACCGGTGGAGAAAGAATTTTTAACCGAAGAAAGATACGAGAATTACCTTACCAGCTGTTGAAGTTAAGAGACTTCCATAGGATTTCCAAACTATTTCTAGACATTTCTTTCATTGAGGCTAAATTCCAAACCGGGATGGGCCTTGACTACTACGCTGAATTAACTGAAGCCGCAAGACTTTCAGGCAGCGCTGAATTGATACAAGCCACAAGGTTCATTGGTTCGAACCTTAGTTTCCTTTTGAGGGAGCCCAGCTGTGTTTATCAGCTCGCCTCTCAACAACGGCAGGACCATACCATGTTTAAACAATTCATAAGTGCAGAAACAATAAATTGCGAAGTTAACATTGTCAAGAATGGAGATTCTAGAAGTGTGAATGAAGAGGAAGCCTGCGACCTAACCCTCCAAGGACATAGAGCATCACCTCTGTCATGCGACATTTCTCCTAAAGGTTAATATCCGTTTTTATAGGTTTTTGAATTATTTCATTAAGGTGTTACTGTTCTTAGATCAAATCTTTAGGAATACGTGTTTCTTTAAAAATAATCTTTATTAAACAGGAGATGTTTGTAAAACATGTATGCCCCCCCCCCCTACAAAAAAAAAACACAAAAACAACGCCAATTTGACATTAGTCTGTCGTTATTTGACTGAATGTCACTGTGACTTTCATCTACTGTCCTCAAAATCAAAACGGATCATCTGCATGTGATAACAAACCTCCCTACTAAATCTGAGAACTGCGCCTAATCGTTGCCTAGTTATTGATCGAACAACATTGGTTACGAACCACCGACCGACATGTGCAATGAAATATATCACCTTTCTTCGAATGGGGGCACAATTATGAATTTAAATTATAGAAGTTATTCTAAAATTTAAGTTTTTGATGATTATTTATAAAAAAATTATTTAGCATTAGGTGGATGAGATGGTTTGTTCTTTGTACAGGTGACAGAATTGTTTCTTCGTCTGTAGACGGTTGTCTGATTATATGGGATGTCCTAACTGGAGCCCAAGTTGCCACCAGCACGTCACTTCCGTCGGCCGGTGACCCGAACCATGTAAAAGATGAGATGCAGATGCACGTTGATACTGTGAATCCTTGTTGTTACTCACGTGACGGAGAAACCATAGCAACGGGCACTGAGGAAGGGGAAATCATCATTTTCGACTCTGAAGGAACAAAGGTTTGTTTTTTATTTTCCTCTGTACTGTTTTAACATTTTATTTCGCGTATGTTTAATTTTCGCGTATGACGCGCAAGGGAAAATTCGCGAATTCAAATCTCAGCGAAAGTTAATTAATAGTGTATCTGGAAAGAATAATGCGACTGCGCGAATTATTTCAACTCGAAAATGCAATTTGAAAATTTAGCGCGAAAATTCATCTCCGAATAATAAATAAAAATAAATTAAATTATACCGCAGTAACAGACCTCAACATGGTAGAGTAGTTTTTAAATAGGTGATGATGAAACGTGCGTTTCCTTTTTTCTGTCTGTTTAAGATGAAGTGTGAGCCAACGGAAAATGACCAGGTTATATGCATCAAATATTCTCCGGACAACTTATACCTAGCATCAGGCTTTCGAAATGGTAAAGTCTATCTGTGGAAGGCGTCGAACCTAGAACACACTGACACAGTCCAGTTAGAGCAGGATATCGTAGATGTAGACTTCTCTACATGTGGAAAATACCTAGCGGCGGCCACCAGATTAGGTATATAATCTATATTTGAGTCTGAGACCCAAGAACAAACATGAACATGTTAAGCTGAAATTGGAGAACATTTCTCAGGCATTTGAATGGTTTGAATTCGATCCAGTTTGCAAACTGACCAATCGAAAGCTAGAGTTTAGAAACTGGTTTCAAATCTCAGTTTTATGATTTTTGGCACAATATTTAAGGTTTTAAAACTGAAAATGAGATCAGTGTCAGATAATAGAGATCCGCATATAGCAGAAGCCTCGATGCGGTTTACGTTTTACCGATCATTTACGAAGATGGTCAATTAACCGGCTAATTTCGGTATTAAATATGTTTTTTTCGACTTCTCATACTGCACGAAAATACCTTAATCAATCACAAACTAAGAAGCAGATAAAATGAAACATATTATTCATTTTTTAAACAACAACAACCTTTAAAGTATTTAAAACAAGCATAATACAAGATACAGTAACTTTATAGTATTTAAAACAAATATAATACAAGATCCAGTAACTTTAAAGTATTTAAAACAAACATAATACAAGATCCAGTAAATTTAAAGTATTTAAAACAAACATAATATAAGATTCAGTTACTTTAATAAATTTTCTAGATCTATTAGATCTGCCGTCTTTTCGTTTAACGTTTATTGAATTTACTTTCAGGTGTAGCCAGATTGAAGTTGAAACCTTTTACCATTGACTGGCATTCTCAGAATTCTGCAGCGAAGAAACAAAAGAAAATGTCGCGTAAAGCTGAACGCCCGGAGCTTGTTCTATGTTGCTGTTATCACCCGGGTGGTGAAAGGGTAGTTACCATTTTCTATGTCTAAGAAAAGTGTTAATTTTTTTTTATAGTGTCAACCTTTTCAAAGGGCCATCACTTTTGAGCTTATTGGAAACCATTTCTCCATCATCATAATTACTTCTCCTTAAATCTTAACCTATGCGTCAGGGGCCTGGCAGGCAGTTATTTTTGGAGCTGGTGGCTAGTAAAATATAGTACAATGTAGCATATTGCGATCGTTAGGTTTGGCAGGACTTTATTTATTTATATTTGAGGAAAATGTCGAAGATAAGGTTTTGGTTACCGTAAAAGCGAATGGTTATTTAATTGAGTTTTCCAATTGATCTCTACAACAAAAAACATTTAGCGTTGCTATGCCATCCGTGATAACGCAGATTTGAAATTTCTTAATTCACAGTCGGGTACTTAAGCTTTTATACTATGCTGATATTTCGGTCCTCTATCTTAACTACTTTGACGATGTTTCGGTCCCCTGTCTTTACTTGCCAACGACTGATCGAAGATGTACATACTGATTCTTGTACTCGTACCAGACTGCGAAATAGTACCATTTTATGTTGGTTCATTGCAGTTGACTCTTCTATGTCAGCTAATATTAAATGTTTTCCTTAGATAATGACCGGCTCAGCAGACAACCACATCGGTGTATGGGAGACTACTTCCGGCGGATGCGTAAAGAAGTTTGGTGAACATCCGGCATGGATCTGGTCCATTAAATTTACGAAAGATGGTCAATATATGTTCTCGTCGTCTTCGGACAGGACAATAAAGCTGTGGCAGATGAGAGAACAAGATCAGTGGGATGTGACTTCTACATTTTACGGCCATTCTCACCGAGTTGTTGCTCTAGCTGTAGCAGACGAAACATCCAGTAGACTGGTCTCGGCATCACTAGACTGGTATACCAATTTTATCTACATTATGTTAACAGAGAGAAAAATAAGTAATACCCGCTTACATTAAGAGTGTGTTACAAAATGTAGCACTTTTCTACGCATAGTCTGTAATCGACTGATTTACGTTGTAGACGAGATGAGGTCATACACGATTTAGGTTTTACGGCTGATCGTTAATATTAAGCCTTTGAGAATTTTGGTGTTTTCCCTAAAATCTATTGGAGTGTATTAGTGCCGATCTAACAAACCTGGCGTGAATGGAGTTTTTTTTAAATTTTGTTAAACCATGTGATGGAGAATGAACTCGTTTAGCACTTGCGCGAGTCCAACTTACAACCTGGGCTACGGATTGATTCCTGTGTAATAATGATTTAAATCTGTCGGTTATTAATACCATAACTGTTAATGAGGTTATAGACAATCATTGCACCTGTAAGCAGACAGTTAAACTGAAGGATTAAGCTTTTTCCGCTGACCAAACCATGATAGCTATCAATACTTTTCAGAACTGGACATTTATGTGTTATTAATTACAGTTCACTTAAAGTATGGGACATACATGCGATGAAAGTACACAAATCTCAAACAAAACTTCCCAAGACGGATCTACATTACAATACCGTTGCTTTGTCTCCATCAGGACCTCAGTTAGCAAAGTCCAAGGGGTGGTCACAGTGGGTCGAAATTCACCCTCCAGACGCCGTAGATGACAACGATATTATGCGTACTGAAAGTCATCCGGGTTTTATTAAGAAGGCGGAGTTTATGCCTGATGGAAGTAAGCTTGTAGCCCTTGACTACGGTCACCTAGGAGACTACATGGTAAATCTTCGAGTACTAGTTAAAAGTTTGTGTCATTCTAACGATATTAAATTTAGGATAAGGGCTGCGCGAGTGGCGGCTGTGGTTATCTAAAGCATATGTCATATAGCGGTGTATTCCAATTTCACAATGTTGATAATTTTATATGCGCAACGTTTGAATGATAAGAAGGGAATAAATTGGTTCACAAGTATTAATTAACAATCAATGACCCTTTATTGTCATAACATCAAATGTTAATGATGTGCAATTAAAATTTTGTTTCACTCCATTCTTTCTTTTTCAGGCTAAATCAGCATTGAAAGCAAAATGTATTGTGTACAGTGCCGTGGATTGTAGGACAATTCAAACGTTGGATGCCTCAGAGGAAGGCTTAGATGGTCCCACGTCATTTGCATGCGGGCGCTCCTTTATCGTTGTCGGTACGCAATTAACGAAGTGGAGCAAAATAATTGTTGAGCATCATGAGAAATTAAGGCGTATTAAGTTCGCGATTACTGAAGATTCAAAAAAGAGCTATACTGTTTTCTCGATGCATATCATGAAAATGTTTCTCTAAAAGAATATCGAGCAATGTAGACCCCGATCCATCTATGCAGGCTGATTTAGATCTACACTAGTCGCAGAGGTTATACGCCACAACTTGTCCTGTTGCGTCACATAGCTAACATCTTACCTCCGATATGTGTTAAAGTAGATCTCATTCGTCAGTCATTGTTTTGCAAATTACGAGGTCAAAATAACGTTATGATTTTTTTCAAAGTGATAAATTAAAGCTATTATTATAATATTATTTAAAAGTTAATAATGATGATAACATCAGGCAATTGCGGAACAGATAAATATTTAGTACAGGTTAAATAAAGACTAGTACCAGGTATGAAGTGTATTTTAGGTGTCAACATAAAACGCTTTTCACTCAATTCAATCGAAAATACTTAATTTCCATTTACATGGTCCCTATAATGCCAACCAGTTTTATGTAAACTTTTATATAATACTTACTAGTATTAAAGCAATGCAATATCGTTAACTAATTTAGGTATCCTACTTGAGAAATGTCAGGGATTATTTGAAAATATTTCTTTTTTCTAGGTACTTTACTTGGTTCAGTTTTACTTTTTGATATTGCTGCCTACCAACTAATGAGAAGATGGAAATGGGAGCAAAATATAATATCAACACTCTCGTATTGTCCCGTCCGAGATCTCGTGGCTGGAACGTCGGGCTCAAACTGTATTGTGTGGAAAATAAGGTATCCATTTGTTGTTCTTTACTTAAACACGCATGGTTTTATTGAAAAGGTCATTTTAAATTAATTTAATTAAATAAATTAAGAGACCTTTTCACTAAAGGGATGCTAGTTTAGTTCCGGGCAACTTCCTTAGTGTGAATGATACGTACTAAAGTTGTATCCTCAGGCCGATTGGCTGTAGTTAACGTAAGTGAAGCGGTTTTGTGTTCCTTGCTAATTATCTGATATCTCGAGAAGAGCAATTAGTTTATATTCAAGGAACAGAAGTGTACCTGCAGCGGACGCGATATGAGCAAATACATTTTGTTCTCATTCAGCACCTAGATGTTTACCATACGATATTAACTTTTCAATTAAGCCATGTTTTTTTTCATATATTTCTCCGAATATTCTTAACTTGAAATCAGATGGTAATGTTGTAATAAATACTATCCCGCGAGCTGCATTTATCTCTAAAGTACATCCAGCAGGTAGGGAAAGCCGAGGCGACATTTTATAAAATGTCCGAATATTTTCGGTGTTTTTGCCATTAAAATTTTTAACTTGAAAAGCGTATTTATTGTAAGTTTTTATTAAGTTCAAGAGGAATAACGGCTTTCAACATGTATACGAGTATGTACACTCCAAGCACTAGGTGACGCTGTATGAGATGTAGATGCGTCTTGACCAGACCAAAACCGATTTACCTTAGTTCTGTCAGAAAAAAGATGACCCGTTATGAGTATTCTAAATAAAGAACTGGTCATTTACTTTTTAGCGACAATGAACACAAGGTATTTTCCAAGATGCCACTTCCGGATTCCGCAATCACCACCTCGGTTTTCTCACCAGACGGACTTCATCTAGTTACCGGAGTGGATTCTGGGAAGATATATATTTGGAAAGTCTTGGACACGTCCGTACAAATTAGTCAAATCTTAACAAATCACACATCATCAATAAAAGACATAACCTTTTCAAAATCAGGAAACTATATGGTTTCATGCGCAGACTTAAGTGTTCGAATCTATGATGTCAAGTCGGACTTTAAACAGAAAAGTGTTTTTTTCGCTCCAGTTAACTGTGCAGTGTTTGTCAATGATAATAAGATACTTGCTGGTGACGCAACAGGGACGCTTATGAAATTAGATTTGTAGATGAAATTGATAAGATACACATTTGATTGAGATAGCTCTGTCGTCCTAGAGTCGAAATACTAATTCAAAAGAACATTTATTGTGGCGATGTCTTTAAATTTCTGCAAATGTGACTGCTAAAGAGACCTGTTTATGATTAGACTCCTTACAGAGCTCCTTCGAATGCATCTGCCCGACACGCTGTATTCGGTAAACGTTTATTTATAAAACGAATGAACTATTTTTGTCGAGTAAAACTTCTCTAATTAAATGGATGGTGTAATCGGGGTGTTTGCACGCTTTACTGAAAAGAGTTTCCCAGTAATCCAATGGTGTTTAGGTGTACAGATCACATACAAATACTAGGCAATGACATTTATTATAGAATAGTAATGTATTATGATTGTGGCATTAAGCACTGTTGTAATTAGGTTGTCTTTCTGTCTTCCGTTAGATGTATAGTTGGATGAACATTTAAAGTTGAAGACTTTATTAATATTGACTGACTACTTTCCTACAGGTGACCGAAATCCGAACTATATTTTGACGATTCTCGTGGAGACAGAAACTCGTTTAGCCGAATCTCTCTTTACCACGTAATCATGATTCGATTCACTCGTCTTGTACAATCTATCATGCCATTTTTAAGGAGATCTATTCTGCCTCTGTTGTGGTTTGAATAAAGACTTCGCCGTAACAAGGACTTTATACTACCAAATAAAGATGTAATCAAAGGGAGCTCTAGAAGGCATTAAACTGGTCTTAATCTGTCAACAAGCTTTACAGATGTTGGAACAATATTCTTTAAGAAAATTTGACATTATGATTGTTTTCATTGAATTTTCATTAACTGCTTGTTAATGCCTATATATTTGGTATTAAAATTGAGCTTACATATCTACAGTTTTACTATAAAAGTTAAAAGATCTAATCTCCATTTTGATACCAAATGTTTATGCAATAAGAAAAGCAGTTAATGAAAAATCTCCGAAAACAAAGTGCACACTTTCTTCTGGAATGAAATATTCATTTGCATGTTGTAGTTCTGATTTTGTTGTAAAACAATTTAATTCAAGATGGCCTCTAAGATGGTTGATAATTTCTTTCTTGTTAAGCTTTAGGATATAATTGCAGTATTTATTATTGTATTTTTGAAAAGTATGTCCAAGATCATAGAACAAAAACATGTGATCAGTCTTAAATCTCAAGCATCTGATTGGCTGAAATGACGAATGGTCCATTCTCAAATCTGAAGTAGCCGATGCTGTTACCGTAGAACCCGTTTACTTGAATACGCCTGCGGGCGCAGTGATATACCGGAAGTTAAAAAACGCGTGTAGCAGAACTTTTATTTAGAATGCGTCCATTCGATTTCTAGCTAAATTGTCGGCGCATGAGCGCCCTCAATCTAAAAAAGCGTAATGTTACACTTCATTTTCTAAACAGTGCTAGTCATCAGGGTCACAGGTGCTCGGCGCATGTGTCCACCCTCCCCCCATCCCATCACTACAACCCTCCCATATATATAAAGAAACAACCTATCATTCATGACCACTATCATAATACCTATTAAAGGTCTGTAACTGGAATGTAAACAAACTGTTATGGCCCTATTAAAACACACATTTTGCAAATCCTATCGGAAAGACATGCAGAAATCAGCTTCAAAACAATCATATAATGACTAATCTTCAAGAAAACATCAACAGTCTTTTCCAAATACACATTATTTCTCGACAGCGAAAAGACAAACTTCGTTTTACACTACCTCGGACACGATCTGACCTAAAAGTACATGTATCAATATACATGAAGCCGTATAAGAAATAACATTAATCCAATGTTGATTACACTAAATATTGATGGCCATAAAAGGACAATTATATTTGTCGACAATCACCGTTACGAAAATCAAAACATGTGTTTTATATTTTTCACAATATCCTCATTTGTAAATACGTTATTTCAATCCATCCAATGTCCGCCATGATGTTTCAATGAATTAGGGACATTGCGGATCATGACCGTTACGGACCAGACATAACAGACCAAATTTATGGACATTATGGACCATCTATGAAAGCACAACGGATCATTTTTATGGACGTTTTGTACCATCTGTGGGAATATACAAAAACAACAACAACAACACACTTTTATTGCCACTCATCACTTACATGACTTTGGCAACGAACAAAGAAAAAGAAATGAGTCTTATTTTGTAACAAAACGAACCGTAATTTATAATTTCGTTTATAATTATTTCACTTAATATATTCTCCAATTTGTGTTGCCTGTGATAGCTTGTAGACACATAGAAATCATATTGTCCGGCGGTGGCCTCCGGTAGTCCCCAAAATTGTTTGCTATAATGAAATTTAATGTTGCCTATAACTTTGAAAGTGCTTGTCCTGTTCACTTAATGCATGGAATATATCATCTTCATGTACAGAGCCATCCGTGATAACAAGAAGCTGTTTCACTACTGTTTAGATATGCCCCTTTAAAAAGCATTTTTAGGCGACACATGTATTCCATTGGGCATCAAAATCATTTTTAATTTTATGGGCTTTTTTATTGGGCATGCTCATGAGCAGTAATGAAAAGCACCCAATCCACATAGCCAAGATTGAGTGCAAGTTGTTATCTTAGTATGTATCGTGAATAAGATATTATAAAGTTCTCAAGAAACACAATTCTATAGCAGTTTACAAAACGCAAAATTAATTCCCACGTTTCAGGGGGATAAACCCCGTACCCGTACATGGATTCACTAATTTTTACATATTGTCATATTAAAAATCCATGTTATATAATCCATAGATATATTATACGCAAGATATGGAGAAATATTTTGTGTTATTGAACTGGAATAATTAATTGAACAATAAATAAAATGTATTTCAAAACTGCATTGTAACAACTTAGACATAAGCACTTCACGCAGATTTTCCCAAATATAGTCCGCACTGTCCTATGTTACAATGCGAACATGGTCTATTTAATGACATATATGCTTTATGTAGTTTGCCTTGATAGATAGATAGGCTGTAAAGCCCATAATTGCACATAACAAACCATGGATAACGTTCATGGCGAACATTTTACAGGGACTTTCAAAAGCACATTACAAATTACAAGACATATACATAAAGTCATGCAGATTTTGATTATTTTTAACGTGAGAGATGGCTGCCTCTAATCATTACAATTGAAGTTAAGACTTTTGTGGTTTTAGAAAATCCATCAATTGGAACGGCAGAAACAGAACGAAGGTACAGTCCCCTAAATTGCACGCATTACAGTGTAAATAACAAAATACAATAATTAAGAAGAACGAAATAAAAACGAAAAGAAAACGACATAGATATATTACATGCACACCATACTCTTGGGACTTTATCCATTATCTGAATATTGCTGGCATATAAACAAAGAAATATTCGTAATGACCAAGTGCTTTAATTGGCAGCCATGAAATTGCGAAACCCCAGCATGATTGGCATACTTTCACTAAACCTTATGTTCCGATAGATGGTACGTAATATGCCTAAATATGGTTTGTTAGATTTTCATAGACAGTTCGTATTGTCCATAATATGGTCCCTTTTTGCTTTCATAGATATTCCACAAATCTGGTCCGTTATGTCTGGTCCGTAATGGCCATGATCCGCAATGTCCCTAATTCATTGAAACATCACGGCTGACATTGGATGGATTTAAATAACGTATTTACAATTAAGGATATTGTGAAAAATATAAAACACATGTTTTGATTTTAGTAACGGTGATTGTCGACAAATATAATTGATAGCAGTTTGTTTACATTCCAGTTACAGACCTTTAATAGGTATTATGATAGTGGTCATGAATGATAGGTTGTTTCTTTATATATATGGGAAGGTTGTAGTAATGGGATGGGGGGAGGGTGGACACATGCGCCGAGCACCTGTGATCAGGGTAAGACATATTTTATTTGCTATAAATATGCAAAAATGTTTTGACAAAGAGTGATTACCACGTTAATAACAGTATTCACTAATAAAGTAATTAACACAATATAGTGGCTATTGAAATTTTACACAAAATAATATAACTTTTTATATCACATAAAAGTGTGTTGTTCTTGTTCCATATATCCAGGTTCATGCCAATTGAACGATTCAAGTAATATAATCAAGTATCCGCCAATCCGAGAAAAATGAAACATCGCTACATTTTAGCTCGATGATTCGAAGAATATGTCGAACTACTCTACTCACTTTGTCGTCGGCATCGGCGTCGATGTCCCGATTCGAATAGTTTGCTTGCAACCTTTTATTATCTTAAAAACTACTAATAGCTACAGCTTTTTAGCTTAGCACACTTGTTCGTCATCGTAGCCCGAGTGTGTATTCCAAGAACATTACTTTCTTTTTGATCAAATTATGGCCCCTTTTCGACTTAAAATTTTAGGTTGAATTTTGTGTTGAAGCTATTGTGCAAACGCATAACTTCCATACTATTTAAACTAAAACTTTGACACTTTAAACACTTCTTTATTATCATATTCTGAGTATGTATGCCAATAACTACAACTCTTACTTCCATTTTCTTTAACTATGGCCCTATTTGGACTTTGAAATAAATGTTTAGGTTTGCGTGCAAGCTGTTTTAAGCTGATAATTTCATACTACTAATACCCCAGCTTTGAAACTTTGTTCACTTCTACACTCGTCAAAAGTTCTAAGTGCACACTTTTCAATTTTGAATATCTCAAAGTAAACTTATTCTAATTGAATGAAAGTTTGACATCATGTTCATTATGATCAAACAACAATATTTTTGTTGAAAACCGTGCATATGTTTTATGTATTACGTCATCCACGTCGGCATAAGCTATTTATGCGTAATCCCCGTGCGGCAATCGAAATTTATTTTTTACAATTGTTTTTGTTTTTCACATGTTCACCGACTCCAGACAAACACGAATAACACACCAACAAATTGTAACCATGGAACGGTTGACGTCAGCAGACAACGACATTGCCGTCTAAATTCTTTTCACTGGCACAACTTCAAATTTGTTGTAAAAAATTTTGACGGTTTGCGTAAATGCAAAAGAAATACCTTATTTTTGCATATTTTATTAATTTAAGAAGAAAATCAAACGTTATTACTTTCTTGATTGATTACGTTGCTTACGTTGAACGCTGATATTACTCAATAACGTCATTAAATATTTACGTAAAACAACGTAAACTCGAAAATATTAGTGTAACATTTGTTAGATAAGTGTCCAATAAATAAAAATTTAAAACTAAAATTTATAGGAATTCGATAAACTTTACAATCGAATTATTCGAAAATGACTTTTATTTGGTCAAAAAGCGTGTCCGAAAACTGGTAAATTTTATCGAAATGAATACATTTTTTCGTTCGGAAAGGCTGTTACACATCTATCATAGTGAATTGCATCATCCCAAACTGCTATAAAATTCAAAACCTTTTGGTATAAAACACTCTGACAAAAATGGAATCTTCTCCTTGAAATCCTGTAAAAACGTTATGGATAAAAAAGGGAAGAGTGCGCTGGCTCGTCGTGCCCAGCAGACCATTACAAAGCTACAGGAAGATATTTCAGTGCAATGGAATGGCGAACTACAGTATTTTCTTTAAATGTACATGAAATTTAAATTATACAGAGATGAGAAAACGATCACAAATGATAGCCGATGCAATGATAATTAACTTGAGAATTGCTCTCTTCGTACAAGTGAGCTAAAATGTTATTATTTTTTAATCTGGTTAAGCAGACTTCAATTTTTTGGTGTTCTTTAATATAATATTGATTCTTCTTCGTTGTAATTTACACTATTTTGAAAGATTCTATCAAATAATTTGAAAAATCAACATTTATCAAGTGTGCACTAAGAACTTTTGACTAGTGTATGTTATCATATATTAGGTTGATGTACAAAGGCCCATAGCTTTCCCTTGATTTATTATTAATCTTTTTGCCTTTTTCGCTTTTTTTGGACTTGGAAATTATGTTTAATGTTTGCATGCTAGTTGCTTTCTTATTTAATGCTATAGCAAAGGTCTAAAACAGATGACCTTAACATACTTTGTTCACTCAACGCAAGACTGAGGATATCGTAATATCCAGAGTAGACAAAAATGACTATGTTTTATTGTAAAAAATGCATTTTTGTGTCACCTTCGGTTGCAGGTAGACATATAGGGATGCTATCGCCATCGGTAACAACAATAATGATAATCCTTGTTTCACCAATTTTTGAGTTATGTCCCTTTTAAATTCAATTAAGGGGACTTATGTGTTCCGTGGAACAACAAATTCTAGTAAAAAAATAGATTTTCTTTTATGCTAACCAAGATTTTTTCGTAGTGTATGGTGTTTCAAATTTAATGTAAATGCATCAATTGGCAAATTACATAACTAGTAATCTGTAGAAAGCAATCAACTGTTCTTTGAAAGTAAATGTCTCTAAAACATTGGCTTAAAAGGTTTGAAACTACAATATCTCAAATATTAATAAACGGTTTCCATATACATGTATATACCTCACTTGTATGTCATCAGTTCAAATCTTGCATAACCAATAACTGGGACCTTTTAGCAAAGTTACAGATGAAGAAATGCCACTCCATTTACAACGCTGCTAATAATGATCACGATGGTAAAACGGAAACACTTCAACAGTTTAATGGAAGGAATGATTTTTATCTAAACAACAACAAGCTTTTTAAGCCTTTTCTTTAAAATATAATATATGTGTATGAATTATACTTGACTCAAAGTTTGCTAAGGTCTAAAACCATTTTTGTACATAACTATAGCTGTATGTTGATAAAATAAAATGAAATTACTAGATGCAACACTAAGACGCTGAAACCAGATTTATTGAATGTGAAAAAGGTGAAATATGCATATCAGGAATCGCCACATGAATAGATGTTTGAATTGAATTATTAAATATAGTGGCAATGCTCTATGGTATAACTTTACCAGGATGAAGATATCAGGATTTATGTGTGATGTACATTAATCTTCAAAACAATGAAATCGTTATCATTTGCAAGTTGTTACTGGTGTGCTACACTATAAATCAAAACCAAGATTGAGCTATAACCCTTGAGAAAGATTTGTTGCAAGCTCCAAACGTAAGCTCTTTGGAGCTAATTCACCAAGACAATCTGTACTTGTTTGTTTATATGAGAACCTTTAGGGGCAAGTGTGAGGGTGGTGCTCCCGAGAACCCAGTTAAATTTGCCACTGACCGTTTCAAGGCGATAACATTCTTTTTTCATTAATGGTTTGTAACTTGTCATATTTCAATTGCTCAGTTTATAAACCCATGCTCCCGTTTCTTCTCTACATTTTGGCGGCGTGGGGAGGCTGCATTATCTTGGCGCTGCGTATCCGGATATGCATGGTTTACCATTTTACATTATAAATATCACTACTGTAATAGTACTTCATAAATGGCCTTAAATAACTGTTTTTGGGTCGGCACGACCCAGTTTAGCCGGTTTTCGACAATCGTTTTGAATTACTGCAAACCTAACAATTTAGGTTTGCATGCAAGACTGTCGTACCTCCTTCTTTATTTTAATGTTGATACGACAGTATTGCGTGCTACCCTAGAATATAGTTCTTAGTTTCAAAAAGTAAGTCAATGCTGCAGAGCGGTCAATTTTGTAATGCTGTGCAAAATGATAAAAGTTATATTTAAACATATGGAATCAATCAATATTTGAAGAAATTTAACTCGCGGAACGTCAGACAAGATTTTGAGACATGAACGCGCATGAATACCTAATGGCGCGTCGCCATATTGGATTCGACAACGCTCGGTTAAGACGAAAAATCCATCGCAATCAACTGAATAGTAAGTATTTATCGAGTTATTTTCGTGATGCAATATTTATAACGCTCAGGTTACATTTAAATGTATATAGACAATAGCATTTCTCTTTGTAAATAGAATTTCATATGGACTTGGTGGTTTACGAATGGTAACGTTACAAAATCTTTGTAAAACTGAAATTTTATATTCTTCTTCCAGAATACTGACCATCTTCAACAGTTGACTGAAATTTACCATGTTTAGATTCGAAAGACTATATCGCAGTAAACGAGATTTTGGCTCTTTAGGTTTTATTGAACGTTACGTCCCGTTACATCATTTAATGCACTCTCCAAAATGAAAGTAGGAGTTTCCGCTGAGTAGACAAGGCAAAACTTTTTTTTAATTTAGGGCCCTAATCATTGTGGCTATTTATTGTGGAACCTTGTAGCGATGTAAGTAATAAAATCATTTCAATGTATTGCATTGAAAGAAGTCGGATTTTGTACGATTAACGAATATCGTGTATAAAAATTTCCATTTGAATGCTTCAAACATAAAGCATCTGATTCACAATGATTTATTTTTAACACATTTAGATCTGTTGAAAATTGTGTTTAAAGTAAGTTTAAAATCATACATGAATTGATTTAACAGATATATTAATGAATGCATTTTATGCATTTGATCAAAAGAACCTGAATTTCCATTGGCATCAGATAATATCCAGATCTGACATGAATGCAATTTTCCCATATCATAACCCATTCCCAAATCATAACCGGCTGCATAGTTGACACAGGGTTTTCTGAATAATTGCACAATATATGTAGACCTTCTGAAATGCATATTGGGAATCGCCACATTCAGAAATAACAGCCTCACCACACAGTCAAGAGAAGAGAGGGAGAGAGCATTGTTAATAAAATGATCAGTTTCAAAAGAGACGCCAATAACAATGAACAAAAATGAGAACCCTAGTGGTTACCGCCTTGGAACAGTCAGTGAAATCCGCTATCAGAAGTTTTTACTACTTTCAATTTTGTCTTGCACTCCATTCAATGATGTCTCACAGGTCATTTAATCAGAACAGTCTCAGATATTCTCAAAATAACCCAGGGAAAACCAAAAGAAGAAAAAGAGTAGAACCTCAGGGATTCGTTGAGTATAAAGAACAGGAACTTCACAAATTATATGAATTTATTTAATAGTATCTCTTAAATGCATTTCGGGTGAATTTAGCATCCTGGAAGAAAGAATAATCATGTATTTATTTATTATATGTATATTGTTTATTTAATTATTCATAAACAGGTTTAGATGATCTTTGGATCTGGTCAGACCCGTATCAACTAAGTTTGACCTAATACCCCATTTGAAGCTGTATAGAACTGTTTGACATCATGCAATGAAGTGGACAACAAAAGTGAAGGTAAAATAAAAATGTTTGAGTTAAATCCACAATGACTGTTTTAGGAGATGTAATTTTTGTAAACAGTATATTTTAGTTTATTTGTAATGCTTGAGCTGCCATAACGCTGTGTCAACATTGCAGCTGGTAAATTATTGTAACATGTAAATGGGTGGGGTACAAATCCATTGCATTTGGAAAATGTAATATTTTTCCGGATCTGGATATTTTCAGATGGAAATTCAGGTTCCTGTAAATTGTAATCTGATGAATAATCAGTGTTCATTTATATTGACATGCAGCCAGACTGGTTTAGGCAGGGCGACAACACAGTACTACACACAAGGTTTAGCCAGACTGGTTTAGGTGGGGCGACAACTACCCACAAGGTTCATGCTCTGGGCCCAAAAATACAGTATGAATGGACTTAAAGCACTTTGATGTTATTTATTCTGTGTTCTGTTTCAACAGTGCAACAGTAATTACTATGCTGATATGATATTGTAAATGAATCACTTCATAAATTAGAAATTTTCTACAGAACAATGTTAATTATTGTCTCAAATACCTAATGCAAATAATGTAAATTCAGTATTGAACAGTTTGATCTCATGTGGCATTAAAATAAAGTTTAAAACTTTCCCCAAATCTGTTATCCGTACTGAATGGGTGAGATCTGTAACCATTTACAAACATCTTACTGGGATTTCCACAAGAGAAACATTTACATCACCCATTTTATGTATAACTCAAATTAAGAGGTCGCAAACATTGCAAATGGCGAAAACTTGCTAAAATTTCAAAAAATGAATTTTGGGGGAAATACTTATTGCCACCTAGATTTTAGTAAATAAATGTATTTAGCTATGGATGTAGTAAATGTTTGCAAGCTCAATTTAGTCTAATTCCTGTTCTAATTACCAAGCACATAATTAGTAAAACAAAAGAAAAACCATTTGCATGAGAACTCTGAAATTCATGGACAATATACCAAAGCAACTAATACCTGAAATAAGTATATGCTGGTCTACAATGTTTTATTATAAAGAATATTTGTAATTTGAGCAAAGATCAAAATAATTGTTATAATTTTGTGTTTGTTAAATATGTATTTCAGTGTTATAATCAAATGAAAGAAATGTGACATCTCTGGTTCAAAAAGCATGGAATTGGAAGAGCAGAGGAAGAAGGCTAATGGTATATTTAATTTTATTAGTTGACTATTAACAGGGCTCTCACCTATCAGGGAGAAGTTTTGTCATAATTTACTGAATTATGAAGAAGTTTGCAGTCAAAGGCATTCTTTCCATATATATTAAATACAAAAAGACTTCTCCCAAAGTTAAACGAAGAGAGAAGTCTGGTCACTTTTGATGGGACTACTTCCTTCAAGTCTCTCTCTAGTGAGAGCCCTGTATGAATATACAGTACAGGTATTCCATACTTTGTCCTTTTTACATGACTGCAGTGTAGCGAAATCTCGAGGCATGTCATCACCTGACCTGATCATGCCATAATCCTGGCAGACACTACATTGTATATCACATTCATACTGAACTATTTTATGATGGCCCAGCAATTACAATATTTGCTCAGAACCCCTGTATTGGCCCAGAACTTTTAGTATTCATATGAATTTGATGTTTTTATTCTGTTAATTAAAAAAATTATCACTCAAGTATATTCCTATTGACCCTGTTATTGGGCCTCGGGCTGTCATATATACCCTCGGCCTTCTGCCTCAGGCATATATGACTACCCTTGGCTCAATAACATGGCCAACATGAATTCACTTGAATAATTACATTATATAATATTCATCTGTGGGCCACCTTGCACAAACACGATGTGTTCTTGTGGTTGCTTATTCATTTATTAATAGGGTAATCTCATATGAATATGAATAACTTGACCCTTTACTCCATTTACACGCCATTTCACCACATGGGCAACCAGTGTAAATCCAGATCAGATAGAGATAGCACAGATGTAGCTCCAGATCAGCTTGCACATCAGACATTTTTGTGGTCTGATCTGTATCTACTCTGTTCATTAGATACATTTAAACTAAAGCTCTTTTAATTGGAAGCAGATGTATCAGCACCTAGATCTACAATAGATGGTCATGTGTTAAAAGGTGTATCCTACGAGTAAAATGGAGTATCAAAATGCAAGTGTGTTATTGTAATAATTAACCCTTTACTACATATATACACATTTTCATGCCTGTGCAACCAGTGTAGAGATACAGATCAGATGGCAGATCTGATCTGGATCTGCACTGGTCACATTGTGGTCAGAAATAACCTATTGAATAAAAAAAGCTAACAGTTTAGATCCTAATCAGGCAGTATAGTATGGATGTGTCAGCTGATCTAGATCTACACTGATCACCCATGCCACAAAGGCATATACATGTACATGGACGAAAAGATTACATGGGATAAATTGTGTAGGAGCCTATAGGAATTGAAGATGGCACAAAGCTTACATCAGAAAAACCTCTTTTGTGTGATATTTATAAAAAAAATACCTTAAAAACAAATTATGACTGTCACAACAGTGTAATCTGTTAACTGTTTAACTGCAACAGCTATTTATGTACATATTCATAAGCAACAAAAAGTACAGTGAAATTGACTTGGGTTATTTGTTATGATTTAAAATACAACATTTATTATTTTCAGCCATGTGTACCATCAGTCTTGTAAAAGCTGTGGACTTGAAATGTTTGCAAAATTGGTAGAACACTAGGGAGCAGAATATGAATGTTACTGTAAAAAATGGAGACAAGGTTTGCATTTTTTTATTTCCATGTATTAGAGCTGCATGACTGTATGATAGAGAGACACTTAATCTATCTGTAAATGTTGGTATTTGTATCTTGTAACTAGACAACATAAAATTGTGTTTGTATGTATGTGAAGACTTGTAAGACCTCAGTTCACAAGAAAATTAATCAACCTATAAAAAATTTACTGTGTTGTTTTTGACCCATGAATACATGACATGAGTGACCAGTGTATATCCAGATCAGCAGGCATATCTGTGCAGTCTTAATAGGATCTACATGGTTCATAATAAGATTCACAGGCTATTTCTTATAAATATGCAAACAGTGTAGATTCCAATCAATCCAGATCAGACACCAGAATTATATTGTTTGTGACAACATGCTTGAGCTGATGTAAATTTTCAGGTCAAGGTCACATTTGATGAAGTTAATCCCTTTCTGTACTTTTATTTTAACAGAAAAACTTAATGTTGACTATAACTTTGCCTTTTCTTAATATTTCTACATCAAACTTTCAAATTATATTGCTCATGACAACACACTCATCATGACTCCAAGTTCTTATGTCGAGATGGGTTTTTTCCCCCTCTTGTTCTTGAATTTTATAATCTGACATAGCTCCCAAGGAGACATAAGTGTAACTTTTAAGTGGATTCTGGAAATTAATAACCAAAATTACCATTAATTTAAGGAAAACGAAGACACTTCAGGTAAAATCGCAAGGGTCAGAATGATTTTTTTTTTAATTTTCAAAAGTCAAAAGGTTATTTCCTGGGTCAAATGTCTATATGATTAAGGCAATTCCAAGGAGTTAAGGTTCATCATAAGAAATGAGAAAAATATGGTCAGTTTCAAAACATACACCACAACCAATGAACAAAAATGAGAACCCAAGGGTTACCATGTTAAGAATCAGGATAAATGTAGTATTGCCAGGGCAAGAAAATTACTATTATTGGACAAAACTAATTTATTGTCAAATATTTATCAGTTTCTAACTTCGACAAATAAATTTTAAAAAGCACAGACCATTATGCTTGAACTTCAATATAAATAGGTAATTTGTTGAAATTAATATTTCAGGATAACAGCTTCACATGGAATGCTGTGAGGAGACCAGTTTGACAATTCTGTCTAGGACTGTCTGAGGGAGCACACAGCCTTTATATTGCCACTAATTCCTGCAATGGAACATGCTGCTTTTGTAAGGGACAAGAATAAAAAAATCACAAATGTCGATACAAATAGTGGGTGCGAAAATGAGACAATTTATATAAAATATAACAAAACGTTAGAATGTGCACCACATTGAAAAAGCATCAGTTGACAAAAAAGCATCAGTGTAATTGTTTGTTTGAACATTATTTGCTGAATAATAAAACTATTGGAAAAAAACCATAGCGTCACTTGTAGTTTTATTTTAAATCATGTGACCCAATACTGTTTGTTGATTTCAAGTTTGAATATTCAAAGACAATGACAAGCTTAGCTACTTTTTGTGTCGCCCTTTTTGAAGCAATGGCGATTCATAGGGATCACTTTGTCCTTCGGTCCATCCGGGCCCACCGATGGCACTTGTTACCCAACAAATGCCCATCTGTGAGAACTTTCCATTCATTCCGTTAGTCTGTTATTGGGTAGTTTTTCGCTTGTTGGGTAGTTTTAAACAAAAGAAATACCCAACAAATGCCCATCTGTGGGAGCGTCCGTCCGTCACGAAAACTTAACGTTGGCTATAACTTTGCCATTTCTTAATATTTCTTCATGAAACTTTCAAATTATATTGCTTATGACAACACGCTCTTGATGATGCCAAATTCTTTAGGTCAAGGTCACATTTGATGGAGTTATGCCCCTTTTTGTACTTTGATTTTGACATGAAAACTCAACGTTGACTATAACTTTACTTAAGACAACACATTCATGATGATGCCAAATTCTTAAGGTCAAGGTCACATTGGTTGAGTTATGACCCTTTTTGAACTTGCATTATTTCCGACATTGTACCAGAGGGGGACACAAGAGTTCATCTGAAAACCCATCTAGTTCTGTCATGTGTGTCACCGTATCTCAACTCAGAATTTTAGGTGCTGTCTATTGATACTGTGCTTGCAAACAACTGCTCGCAGGATGTCTGAGGACTGTGACCAGCTTTGTTTCACTGTTGACCATATGACCTATGTAGTATGATATCCTTCACTTAATTTCGATTGGTCAGGTTCGAGAGAGGCATTGTCTTATTTCATATTATCGTCGAAGAAGTCCAATTATATTCTAATTATATCTTTAGACATATTGTCCTTCCACCAGGTTTGCTCTCCATGTCACTGCGTCTGCAAACTTGATAACAGTATTTGCCATGACTTGTTAATTGGATCTTAATTGTTTTGGGGTCGAATATCTATGTCTCAGAGGTCATAAAGTAAATTGGTCCCCGTTCTTGAGGCGAAAGTTTGTTTCTGGTCCAACTTAATCAAACACAAACTCTTTGCCAAAGATCCATCGCTTTTCAATTGTGTTTTGATGGCCGACCCATCAGTACCTCCAGTCCTTTGATTTCTGTCTAGAGTTACTCTAGACACGGAGGCGGAGTCATTGTTAAGTCTTACGTTTATCAGGGTGACGCCACAATACGCCATTTTTTATAACATTTTATACATTTAACGCGTTTCCTTTAAGCAGCATTCATTGCTTCGTGTTCCTGCTGATTTTACTCCAGGGGCTTGAACCTCGGTAAGATCATTGAGTACCCACCCTTTTAACAATGCTATTAACTTTTTATGTTTTGTATGCTTTTGTGCTTTTGCATGAAATATTATCGAATCGATTGGCGGGTTGGAGATTTTATTTCACCAAGACAATTTGTACTTGTTTTTTCATATGAGAACCTCTTGGGGCAAGTGTGAGGTTGGTACATCCTAGAACCTGGTTTAAATCCCAGTGGCAAATTGTTTTGCCACTGACCGTTCCGATGGCGGTAACCATTCGGGTGCTCTTTTTGTTAATTGTTTGCGGTGTCTGTTTTGAAACCGATCATTTTATAAACCATGCTCTCTTTCTCTTCTTTTTTGGCTGTGTGGGAAGTCTTCTAAATGAGGCCTTTCATGATATTCATATTTCACCTTTTGAGTATATACATCTCAATTGTAGGATTTTCCTATCTTAACAAAGGCGTTCTTTATCAGAGATGATGCTTGCTGTTTTCCGGGAAAGGCGTTTTATGACTGGCTCATTATAAGCATCTTGCATAAGTACGAGGTAAGGATGGAGAAAGTAAAATATATTATATAGGAACGGCTTAAGATTGGAATCTTAATGAAAAAGAAATTATCCACTAAGAAAAGATTATGTAATTGATTAGAATTGCTAAAGTTAAGCCAAAAAGCTTATGATGCAGCACGATCATATGTTTCAACTCCAGTCATATCCGAGAGTGTCTATACGTTGTAGTTTTGCTGCAGTTAAAGTACTTTGATCACAGCCAATTTTCACTTGAATTATTCAATGGGGGAATAGAGATCGGTTATCTTATTTTGTAATTCGCATCATTCGAATTCAGCAAAAGGTTCGCAGTCGAACACGTACAAGTGGCCTGTGTAAATAAAGCCAACACACTCGATCGGCATTCTTACATACATAAAAATGCAAAAAAATTGATAAGAAATATACAAGAAAAAGGAAAGGGCATTCATGGACAAAAATGACTTCTTATCATATTCCAAATCAGGAAAAAAACTTCTTGCAGAACTAAACAGCAGTATTTGTAGAAAATCATGAGCATCGAATTGATCAGTCCAACAAGCAATAACTTAAGGTATTTTAATGTTGTTTTAAAATCGTTCTATACATGTTATCAGTTTCAGCTGTATTAAAACGTTAATAATGTAATATTGTTTCGTTTCCCCATCTTTTTACATTATAAAAAATGTACAAAACGTTTATTAAACGTTTATTAAAATACAAATTTTAACTTTAAGTTTATATCATGCACATATTTTTATTACACCGAGTAAAAGTTAAAATGTTTGTATGTTTAAATGGAAAATAAGTTAATTTTTATTTCTTTTTTGCAAAAGCTGATTAAAAAAGGAAATAATTTTTTAATTGAAAACAAACTAGGCATAACAAATTGAAGTAGAAATGAAAACCTGCTATGACATTTAAAACTTGTTTCCTTTTACCAAATGTCCAAGCTAACCAATATAATTATGTTATAAAAGCAGTTTGAAACAAATTCAAATTAATAAATTTTAATCAATACATTGAAACATGCCTTAGCAGCCACCTGCGAATAACAACCACCTGTCTTTAACAGCCAGTTTAAATATGACCTAAACTGACATTTTGTTCTAATTTTTTACTTTAACACCACCTGTCTTTAGCAGCCACTTTTTTTTGTCACTCTCTTGGTTGACTGCTAAAGACAGGTTTGACTGTATACAAAAAACGCCAACTTTTAAGTTGTAATAAAACTTTCTTGTTAACAAACAGTCGTTTTCTTCTTTTACTGCACCCTGAAATAAATTAAATTTCAGAAGTAAGTGTTATTTTCATATGTTTATCCAGAATAATATTATGTAGAATTTTTAAAACTTTTCTTTTTTTTTCTTAAACTCTGCCAAAGTTCTGACTGGTCATCTAGTTTATGTATTAACAATGTATAAACAATGTATGCTAGTTTAATTTCTAGAATGTTTGAAAATAATTGTGCTGTCTAAAATCAATTATTTAATGTCTTTTTAATCTTTATTGTTTTCTTAAATATATTAAAGAACATGCACTTACATCGCAGGCTGAAGATTAGAACAGTCTTGAACTGAAAGAAAAATATTAAAAAATGGATACATGTACACGAATCTGCTAATCTAATGCTTTTTAAAATATTATAATAAGATTTATGTTTTTCTTGCTAACAAATGTTGCTATTGAAACAACGCAAGTAATTTAAAGGTGATTTTTGGATGGTTTTCATATAACTGGATGAAATGAGGTTTAGCAAAATCAAGGATAAGGCATGCAAAAGTTTCCTAATGCAATTATGTATTTGAAGGTAAAATCGAAGATTGCTATGGACAAATGATTACAGATAAAGTTAATGTCTTTCTACAATAATCTTTAGACAAAGTGACCAATTAGTAAGTATATATCTTGCATCAAACCATTATTTCACATTTCGTCAGAAAATCACAGAAGGTAAAAACAATCAAAATAAATTACAGTAAAACCGCTATAAATATCAATGTCCATTTTAACAGTTTTGCACTATTTTCTAACCCGGAATTAAGACCGTCCCACTACGAAGACCACTTTTGACATTTCTCAGAGGTAGTTTCAAAATAGGGGTTTCTCTGTCTATTTAAAGAAAACCAAAAAAAGGACAACAAAATGTTTCAATTGAAAAAACAAACAAACAACACAACAACAGCACTCACAAAAGAATGCTATTACAGTACTGTGAACGTTTAAGGTTACAAACGAAACGCACGATAGACGATATACGGACGCACGATACACGTTAGACGGACGCACGATACGCGATAGACGGACGAACTATACACGGTAGACGCACGATACACGATACTGCCGATTAATATAATTTGTTTACAAGATTTCTAAAAATTTGGAAATGCTATCAAAATATAAGATGAATGGTTTAAATTAAATCATATAAATTTGCATAAGCAAGTAACTTATTCACGTTGCATGATAAAATTAAAAGACGCTTGAGGCACGATACACGATATACGGACGCACGATGCACGTTAGACGGACGCACGATACACGATAGACGGACGCACGATACACGATAGACGGACGCACGATAGACGCAAATTTTGTAACATTAAACGTTCACAGTACTGTATGACGACGGTTTTTCACAGATAAAAGTGGTTGGACTTGTACAATAGTAGTCCGCCCATGTGTAGTCACGAGACCTAAACAAAACCGCGCAGTTGCAAATTCTACCAAGGGTAGGTTCACCAGGACCCCAAGCCAAGAAGGTTGCTGGTTCCCCAGACGGGACTAGTTTCCAAACACCTTCGGTCTGCTCATCAGTCATGCCGATCCAATAAACATGCTCTGTCAAAAAATTCAAGTTTTCTTCTGTTAATATTTGAAACGGTTTTTACACATACAAACAAGCTGAACAGATTTTAAGTAAATGAACAATCTTTGACAATTAAAAAAGTATTGCTGTTAGTATGAATGTTTAAAATTCAGTATGTTTATATACAGAAAGTTTTACCGCCTGTTGGTCGTATGACGTCACGGATGAACGTATTTTCTTCTTCAGTCTCTATATTTATCAGGTGGGCACCTTTCAGACTAACACAAAACTTCTACTTCTCCATAGACGGTTTACATACAACCCCTGCAGATTGGAATTCGTCCTCGGATTTTCCATTGATAATAGAGATTCCCTGTGAAGTGATCTCGAGGTATTTAATAATCCATGAGCGCCATTTGTACCAAGGGTTCTGAAAAATCCACGCCTGAACTAAGCATTGAACTGGGGACCCCTTGCATTCTAGGCTGACCCTCTACCACTAACTCGGCTTCGATCTTTCTATATTTTAACATGTTTTTAACCATGCGCATTAGCCACACTATAGCATCAAAACGCACAAAAATCATCATTTCCGTCAGATTTGTTTTTTCAGAATGGGCATAAATAAGAATTAATTAAAAAATCATTTATAATAGCGAATTTTGATAGGTAACATCAGAATTTAAAAAGTGCGACAGTTGTAAACAGGATACTCAAATGCTTGCTACGAATTTGTTATTTTTGATGATTCTTCAACTGATAATTAAAAATACTATTAATACATGTATAAAAAGCAGAAACCACACCACTACATTTAAAAAGGAGCAGGTTCACAAAGATGTTATTTTGCATAAAGATATAGAGGATATTTGTTTATACCAGTGTAGGATAGAAATATATTTAACCGAGTGAGCTCCGGAATTGGTTTTTTCACGAGTGGCGAAGCCACGAGTAAAAATACATAATTCCGGAGTTCACGAGTGAAATATATTTCTATCTTACACTGGTAAAACAAATTTTCTTTTTATTTTATGCTTTTAGTGCATAATTTGTGTGAATTAGACAGAAACATTTCATAAAATGGCGCCAAAACTTTTGTCTCCGACGTGACGTCATAACGTCATAGAATAGAATAGAATAGAATAGAATAGATTTTATTTCCAATCAAGGGTCATATACATGACATATTAATCCCAATATAAATATGTACATGAGCAATAGCATCAAACTAAGGATATTAACATAACAAAAGCTTGATTCGAATTGGTTTAAACACAATTAACACAGGATATGCATAACTAACTAAGAAAAATTTATTACCAACCCATGATCTAACATACTACAGACTGAGCATTACAGGGTAGTCAAACAATCCTATTTATTTATACATGTATAAAAGTTATCCTCCCCTAGTTAATTCAGTTGTTAACAAGATTTTTCTAAGAGATCTGTTCTTTTGTTATATATATTGTATAAAAATGAAGCAAAACTATTGACCACAGCACAATCTTCTGAGGACATAAGCCATACAAATTTCTGAACACTAGTTAAAGTTTCAAAGTTACTATTTAAATATTTTATTTTATCAAAAAAGCGGTTTCTTTCTGCTTCAAATCTATGGCAACACATTGAAAAATAGGGTTCGTCTTCAACTAAGTTAAAAGAACATAAATTACAGAATCTTAGATCTGCTGGAATTTTCTTATATCTTCCCGTTTCAATATTCAATTTATGAGCACTGATTCAAAATTTTGTACATTTGAGGAGACTTACAATTAATTATCTCAAATCATCAAATTGAACTTAACTGTTATTGTCACTTCAAGCGTTAACTTTTCGAATACCTAAAAATTTTCACGAGTTCAGTCCCATATTTCTATAACTATAATTTGTAAATTTGTAGCGTTGAAATGGCAGATCATGTAGTAGTTTACGTCTTATTCATTTTATTATTAACATCTTTTTTTTATAAAATCGTTAGCCATAGTCAATAGACATTAGTTTAAGTCGCATTTCATGAATATCTACGTGTTACGGGAATGATGTAGAAAGAAGATAAAATGTCCGCAGACCTCCGAAATCTCAGGATTTTATCTGAAATCTCCGGACCGTAAGGTTCTTCTCCGGTTCTAAGGATTTTCAGGCTGGCTCGATATTCATCCCAGCTCGAAATTAACTTTTATCTGAATTTCGATCTCAGAACTGGTCCGATATTCCTCCCAGCTCGAAATTCACTTTTATCTGAATTTCGATCTCAGAACTGGTCCGATATTCATCCCAGCTCGAAATTCACTTTTATCTGACTTTCGATCTCAGAGCTGGCTCGATATTCACCCCAGCTCGATATTCGCAGGCTTTTGTTTGAATATCGATCTCAGAGCTGGCTCGATATTCATTCCAGCTCGAAATTCACTTTAATCTGAATTTCGATCTCAGAGCTGGCTCGATGTTCACCCAGCTCGATATTCACAGGGTTTTGTTTGAATATCGATCTCAGACCTGGCTCGATATTCATCCCAGCTCGAAATTCACTTTTATCTGAATTTCGATCTCGGAGCTGGCTCGAAAGTCACTCCCAGCTCGATATTTGCAGGGTTTTGTTTGAATATCAATCTCAGAGCTGGCTCGATATTCATCCCAGCTCGAAATTCACTTTTATCTGAATTTCGATCTCAGGCTGGCTCGATATTTACACCCAGCTCGATATTCGCAGGGTTTTATTTGAATATCGATTTCAGAGCTGGCTCGATATTCATCCCAGCTCGAAATATACTTTTATCTGAATTTCGATCTCAGTGTTGGCTCGATATTCATCCCAGCTCGAAAATCGCAGGGTATTGTTTGAATATCGATCTCAGAGCTGGCTCGATATTCGTCCCAGCTCGAAATTCACTTCTATTTAAATTTCGATCTCAGAGCTGGCTCGATATTAACCCAAGCTCGATATTCGCAGGGTTTTGTTTGAATATCGATCTCAGAGCTGGCTCGATGTTCATCCCAGCTCGAAATTCACTTTTATCTGAACTTCGATCTCAGAGCTTGCTCGATATTCATCCCAGCTCGATATTCGCAAGTTTTTGTTTGAATTTCGATCTCAGAGCTGGCTCGATATTCACCCCAACTTGATATTCGCAGGGTATTGTTTGAATATCGATCTCAGAGCTGGCTCGATATTCATCTCAGCTCGAAATTCAATTTTATATGAATTTCGATCTCCGAGCTGGCTCGATATTCACCCCAGCTCGATATTCGCAAGGTTTTCTTTGAATATCGATCTCAGAGCTGGCTCGATATTCAACTCAGCTCGAAATTCACTTTTATCTCAATTTCGATCTCCGAGCTGACTCGATATTCACCCCAGCTCGATATTCGCAAGGTTTTCTTTGAATATCGATCTCAGAGCTGGCTCGATATTCAACCCAGCTTGAAATTCACTTTTATCTCAATTTCGATCTCCGAGCTGGCTCAATATTCACCCCAGCTCGATATTCGCAGGGTTTTGTTTGAATTTCGAACTCTGAGGTAGCTCGATATTCATCCAAGTTCAAAATTAACTTTAATCTGAATTTCGATCTCAGAGCTGGCACGATATTCATCCCAGCTCGAAATTCACTTTTATCTGAATTTCGATCTCAGAGCTGGCTCGATATTCATCCCAGCTCGAAATTCGCAAGGTTTTGTTTGAATTTCGATCTCAGAGCTGGCTCGATATTCATCCAAGCTCGAAATTCACTTTTATCTGAATTTCGATCTCATTGGTTTCTCGATATTCATCACAGCTCGAAATTCGCAGGGTTTTGTTTGAACATCGATCTCAGAGCTTGCTCGATATTCATCCCAGCTCGAAATTCACTTTTATCTGAATTTCGATCTCAGAGCTGGCTCGATATTCATCCCAGCTCGAAATGCATTTTTATCTGAATTTCGATTCAGAGCTGGCCCGATATTCATCCTAGCTCGAAATTCACTTTTATCTGAATTTCGATCTCAGAGCTGGCTCGACATTCACCCCAGCTCGATATTCGCAAAGTTTTCTTTGAATATCGATCTCAGAGCTGGCTCGATATTCAACCCAGCTCGAAATTCACTTTTATCTGAATTTCGATCTCAGTTCTGGCTCGATATTCACCCCAACTCGATATTCGCAGGGTCTTGTTTGAATATTGAACTCAGAGCTGGCTCGATATTCATCCAAACTCGAAATTCGCTTTTATCTGAATTTCGATCTCAGAGCTGGCTCGATATTCACCCCAGCTCGAAATTCGCAGGGTTTTGTTTGAATATCGACCTCAGGCCTGGCTCGATATTCATCCAAGCTCGAAATTCACTTTTAACTGAATTTCGATCTCCGAGCTGGCTCGATATTCATCCCCGGCTCGATATTTGCAGGGTTTTGTTTGAATATCGATCTGAGAGCTGGATCGATATTCATCCCAGCTCGAAATTCATTTTTATCTGAATGTCGATCTCAGAGCTTGCTCGATATACACCCCAGCTCGATATTCGCAGGGTTTTGTTTGAATATCGAACTCAGAGCTGGCTCGATATTCATCCCAGCTCGAAATTCACTTTTATCTGAATTTCGATCTCAGTGTTGGCTCGATATTCGTCCCAGCTCGGAATTTGCAGGGTATTGTTTAATATCGATCTCAGAGCTGGGTTGATATTCATCCCAGCTCAAAATTCACTTTTATCTGAATTTCGATATCAGAGCTGGCTCGATGTACACCCCAGCTCGAAATTCGCAGAGTTTTGTTTGAATATCGATCTCAGAGCTGGCTCGATATTCATTCCAGCTCGAAATTCACTTTTATCTAAATTTCGATCTCAGAGCTGGCTCGATATTCACCCAAGCTCGATATTCGCAGGGTTTTGTTTGAATATCAATCTCAGAGCTGTCTCGATATTCATCCCAGCTCGAAATTCACTTTTATTTGAATTTCGATCTCAGAGCTGGCTCGATATTCACCCCAGCTCGATATTCGCAGGGTTTTGTTTGAATATCGATCTCAGATCTGGCTCGATATTCATCCCAGCTCGAAATTCACTTTTATCTGAATTTTGATCTCAGAGCTGGCTTGATATTCACCCCAGCTCGATATTCGCAGGGTTTTGTTAGAATATCGATCTCTGATCAGGTTCGATATTCATCCCAGCTCGAAATTAACTTTTATCTGAATTTCGATCTCAGAGCTTGCTCGATATTCAGCTCGATATTGAATTTTTATCTTCGATCTTCGATGTCATAGCCAACTTCAAACACCTTTTTTTTTCAGGGTATATGATAAATAGAATACGTCATTCGTGTTCATTTTATACTGAAATTATTAAACTCGTCATCTAAACCGATATAAAACCCGTCAAAAGCCTCGTTTTATATCGATTTAGACGACTCGTTTAATAATTTCAGTATAAAATGATCACTCATGTTGTATCCTCTATATATAGAATTTTCCCGGTGAAATAAAAGTGGTATTTCACTGTTTTCAAACATTGGAATATCATTTTCATTTTCACTGTCTTTTTGACATAAGTAACCAAACGCACATAATATTCCGAATGAGAACGTTTAGAAATCGGACTCAAGTTTGGTCATATGAATAATTACAGGGGCACGTATAAAGATAATTTGATGCATATCAAAGTAGAACAGAAGCTCACCCGAACTTTTTGCCCTAATATCGGTGTACGACAGGGAGATAACCTCAGTCCAAATTTGTTTAAATTGTTTATTAATGATCTCCCTTCTATATTTAATAGCTCGGATGATCAGGTTAGCTTGAATGATGTTAAATTTAGTTGTTTATTGTATGCAGATGACTTGTTATTATTGTCAACAACTCCAAGTGGTTTGCAGAATTGTATTAATAAGTTATCTTTGTATTGTGAATATAATGGATTGACAGTTAACATCAACAAAACTAAAGTTATTACATTTTGTAAAAGTGGTAGATTGTCGAAAGATAAGTATCTTTATAAAGGTGTTGAGATTGAGCATGTAACAACTTACAAGTATCTTGGTATAATATTTTCATCATCTGGAACTTTCAGTTATTGTCAGCAGGATTTGTATAATAGAGCTTTAAAAGCAAGCTTCAAAATAAGTAAGATTTTTGGTCAGTTGCATCATAAGGTTGATTCTATTATAATTCATCTATTTGACCACACTATAAAACCGATTCTTCTTTATGGTAGTGAGATTTGGGCCACTGCAAATGTGAATAGTTCACTTGTAAAAAAACAGATTACACATTATTAAAGTCATTTGGTAATAAGCATTGTGATAAGTTGCACATTAAATTTTTGAAATATATTCTTGGTGTAAATAAAAAAGCCTCCAACGATGCGGTGGTAGGCGAACTTGGTAGATATCCTATTTATGTTGATGCTATTTGTTACACAGTTAAGTTTTATCATAGACTTGTTAACGGTAATGTCAGTAAACTGTTGTCAGCTGCTTTTTACGAAAGTAAATCTCTATTTTTAGATAATAGGTCAAGTTGGGTAACAAGTGTAAGCCACGTCTTTACAAACTTGAATATTTCTGAATTGTGTCTTTTTAAGAAGAATATATCGTCTGTGGTAAAACAAAAGTTAGTGTATTTATATAAGACCAATTGGTGCTCAAATATTTCAGAGTGTGATGGTAAATTACGAACCTATGCAATGTTTAAACAACGATTTTGTAGAGAATCGTATTTCAACATTTTGGGAGATAGGAACATTAGAACCTTTTTTTACAAAATTTCGACTCAGTGCTCATAAATTGAATATTGAAACGGGAAGATATAAGAAAATTCCAGCAGATCTAAGGTTCTGTAATTTATGTTCTTTTAACTTAGTTGAAGACGAACCCTATTTTTCAAAGTGTTGCCATAGATTTGAAGCAGAAAGAAACCGCTTTTTTGATAAAATAAAATATTTAAATAGTAACTTTGAAACTTTAACTAGTGTTCAGAAATTTGTATGGCTTATGTCCTCAGAAGATTGTGATGTGGTCAATAGTTTTGCTTCATTTTTATACAATATATATAACAAAAGAACAGATCTCTTAGAAAAATCTTGTTAACAACTGAATTAACTAGGGGAGGATAACTTTTATACATGTATAAATAAATAGGATTGTTTGACTACCCTGTAATGCTCAGTCTGTAGTATGTTAGACCATGTGTTGGTAATAAATTTTTCTTAGTTAGTTATGCATATCCTGTGTTAATTGTGTTTAAACCAATTCGAATCAAGCTTTTGTTATGTTAATATCCTTAGTTTGATGCTATTGCTCATGTACATATTTATATTGTGATTAATATGTCATGTATATGACCCTTGATTGGAAATAAAATCTATTCTATTCTATTCTATTCTATGACGTTATGACGTCACCTCGGAGACAAAAGTTTTGGCGCCATTTTATGAAATGTTTCTGTCTAATTCACACAAATTATGCACTAAAAGCATAAAATAAAAAGAAAATTTGTTTTACCAGTGTAAGATAGAAATATATTTCACTCGTGAACTCCGGAATTAAGTATTTTCACTCGTGGCTTCGCCACTCGTGAAAATACCAATTCCGGAGCTCACTCGGTTAAATATATTTCTATCCTACACTGTTATAAACAAATATCCTCTATATCTTTATGCAAAATAACATCTTTGTGAACCTGCTCCTTTTTTAAATGTAGTGGTGTGGTTTCTGCTTTTTATACATGTATTAATAGTATTAATTTTTTAATTATCAGTTGAAGAATCATCAAAAATAACACATTCGTAGCAAGCATTTGAGTATCCTGTTTACAACTGTTGCACTTTTTAAATTCTGATGTTACCTATCAAAATTCGTTATTATAAATGATTTTTTAATTAATTCTTATTTATGCCCATTCTGAAAAAAACAAATCTGACGGAAATGATGATTTTTGTGCGTTTTGATGCTATAGTGTGGCTAATGCGCATGGTTAAAAACATGTTAAAATATAGAAAGATCGAAGCCGAGTTAGTTGCACTATCTCACTATAAAGCTAGTAAGTGGTAGAGGGTCAGCCTAGAATGCAAGGGGTCCCCAGTTCAATGCTTAGTTCAGGCGTGGATTTTTCAGAACCCTTGGTACAAATGGCGCTCAACGTGGGGGCTATCATGGATTATTAAATACCTCGAGATCACTTCACAGGGAATCTCTATTATCAATGGAAAATCCGAGGACGAATTCCAATATGCAGGGGTTGTATGTAAACCGTCTATGGAGAAGTAGAAGTTTTGTGTTAGTCTGAAAGGTGCCCACCTGATAAATATAGAGACTGAAGAAGAAAATACGTTCATCCGTGACGTCATACGACCAACAGGCGGTAAAACTTTCTGTATATAAACATACTGAATTTTAAACATTCATACTAACAGCAATACTTTTTTAATTGTCAAAGATTGTTCATTTACTTAAAATCTGTTCAGCTTGTTTGTATGTGTAAAAACCGTTTCAAATTTTAACAGAAGAAAACTTGTATTTTTTACAGAGCATGTTTATCGGATCGGCATGACTGATGAGCAGACCGAAGGTGTTTGGAAACTAGTCCCGTCTGGGGAACCAGCATCCTTCTTGGCTTGGGGTCCTGGTGAACCTACCCTTGGTAGAATTTGCAACTGCGCGGTTTTGTTTAGGTCTCGTGACTACACATGGGCGGACTACTATTGTACAAGTCCAACCACTTTTATCTGTGAAAAACCGTCGTCATAATAGCATTCTTTTGTGAGTGCTGTTGTTGTGTTGTTTGTTTGTTTTTTCAATTGAAACATTTTGTTGTCCTTTTTTTGGTTTTCTTTAAATAGACAGAGAAACCCCTATTTTGAAACTACCTCTGAGAAATGTCAAAAGTGGTCTTCATAGTGGGACGGTCTTAATTCCGGGTAAGAAAATAGTGCTAAAGTGTTAAAATGGACATTGAAATTTATAGCGGTTTTACTGAAATTTATTTTGATTGTTTTTACCTTCTGTGATTTTCTGACGAAATAAATTCAGATAAAAGTGAATTTCGAGCTAGGATGAATATCGGACCAGTTCTGAGATCGAAATTCAGATAAAAGTGAATTTCGAGCTGGGATGAATATCGGACCTGTTCTGAGATCGAAATTCAGATAAAAGTTAATTTCGAGCTGGGATGAATATCGAGCCATGTTACATGTAACATCGCCAATTAATGTTTCGGTGAACGTTAAAACTAACAGTTTTTGTACTTACTGTAACATTAAGCGCCAAAAGCAACACAAATCCGGAAATTTAACGAAGTCATTTGTGCTATCTGTACTAAATGTAGAAGTGGAGTTTGCTTGTGACAAATGTAACAGTGCCTTGTCGTAAATGTAACTCTCAAATTATTGTATATGTCATCTTGGAATTATATACTCCCAAAACACAATAGAGTTCTTTCACATTGTTGTGCGCATGCGTCGTATTGCTCGTTTAGGTACGAAAATATTGGTTTTATCCTAAACCGACGCGTGAGGGGGCATTTAACAGTGTCATTGCTAACAGAACGAACGGACATGATCACAGTGTCGTCTTAAAGCTTATGATAAATTCTAATAATAATTGTGATTTCGATCTCAGAGCTGGCTCGATATTCACCCCAGCTCGATATTGGCAGGGTTTTGTTTGAATATCAATCTCAGAGCTGTCTCGATATTCATCCCAGCTCGAAGTTCACTTTTATTTGAATTTCGATCTCAGAGCTGGCTCGATATTCACCCCAGCTCGATATTCGCAGGGTTTTGTTTGAATATCGATCTCAGATCTGGCTCGATATTCATCCCAGCTCGAAATTCACTTTTATCTGAATTTTGATCTCAGAGCTGGCTTGATATTCACCCCAGCTCGATATTCGCAGGGTTTTGTTAGAATATCGATCTCTGATCAGGTTCGATATTCATCCCAGCTCGAAATTAACTTTTATCTGAATTTCGATCTCAGAGCTTGCTCAATATTCAGCTCGATATTGAATTTCTATCTTCGATCTTCGATGTCATAGCCAACTTCACACACCTGTTTTTTTCAGGGTATATGATAAATAGAATACATCATTCGTGTTCATTTTATACTGAAATTATTAAACTCGTCATCTAAACCGATATAAAACCCGTCAAAAGCCTCGTTTTATATCGATTTAGACGACTCGTTTAATAATTTCAGTATAAAATGATCACTCATGTTGTATCCTCTATATATAGAATTTTCCCGGTGAAATAAAAGTGGTATTTCACTGTTTTCAAACATTGGAATATCATTTTCATTTTCACTGTCTTTTTGACATAAGTAACCAAACGCACATAATATTCCGAATGAGAACGTTTAGAAATCGGACTCAAGTTTGGTCATATGAATAATTACAGGGGCACGTATAAAGATAATTTGATGCATATCAAAGTAGAACAGAAGCTCACCCGAACTTTTTGCCCTAATATCGGTGTACGACAGGGAGATAACCTCAGTCCAAATTTGTTTAAATTGTTTATTAATGATCTCCCTTCTATATTTAATAGCTCGGATGATCAGGTTAGCTTGAATGATGTTAAATTTAGTTGTTTATTGTATGCAGATGACTTGTTATTATTGTCAACAACTCCAAGTGGTTTGCAGAATTGTATTAATAAGTTATCTTTGTATTGTGAATATAATGGATTGACAGTTAACATCAACAAAACTAAAGTTATTACATTTTGTAAAAGTGGTAGATTGTCGAAAGTAAGTATCTTTATAAAGGTGTTGAGATTGAGCATGTAACAACTTACAAGTATCTTGGTATAATATTTTCATCATCTGGAACTTTCAGTTATTGTCAGCAGGATTTGTATAATAGAGCTTTAAAAGCAAGCTTCAAAATAAGTAAGATTTTTGGTCAGTTGCATCATAAGGTTGATTCTATTATAATTCATCTATTTGACCACACTATAAAACCGATTCTTCTTTATGGTAGTGAGATTTGGGCCACTGCAAATGTGAATAGTTCACTTGTAAAAAAACAGATTACACATTATTAAAGTCATTTGGTAATAAGCATTGTGATAAGTTGCATATTAAATTTTTGAAATATATTCTTGGTGTAAATAAAAAAGCCTCCAACGATGCGGTGGTAGGCGAACTTGGTAGATATCCTATTTATGTTGATGCTATTTGTTACACAGTTAAGTTTTATCATAGACTTGTTAACGGTAATGTCAGTAAACTGTTGTCAGCTGCTTTTTACGAAAGTAAATCTCTATTTTTAGATAATAGGTCAAGTTGGGTAACAAGTGTAAGCCACGTCTTTACAAACTTGAATATTTCTGAATTGTGTCTTTTTAAGAAGAATATATCGTCTGTGGTAAAACAAAAGTTAGTGTATTTATATAAGACCAATTGGTGCTCAAATATTTCAGAGTGTGATGGTAAATTACGAACCTATGCAATGTTTAAACAACGATTTTGTAGAGAATCGTATTTCAACATTTTGGGAGATAGGAACATTAGAACCTTTTTTACAAAATTTCGACTCAGTGCTCATAAATTGAATATTGAAACGGGAAGATATAAGAAAATTCCAGCAGATCTAAGGTTCTGTAATTTATGTTCTTTTAACTTAGTTGAAGACGAACCCTATTTTTCAATGTGTTGCCATAGATTTGAAGCAGAAAGAAACCGCTTTTTTGATAAAATAAAATATTTAAATAGTAACTTTGAAACTTTAACTAGTGTTCAGAAATTTGTATGGCTTATGTCCTCAGAAGATTGTGATGTGGTCAATAGTTTTGCTTCATTTTTATACAATATATATAACAAAAGAACAGATCTCTTAGAAAAATCTTGTTAACAACTGAATTAACTAGGGGAGGATAACTTTTATACATGTATAAATAAATAGGATTGTTTGACTACCCTGTAATGCTCAGTCTGTAGTATGTTAGACCATGTGTTGGTAATAAATTTTTCTTGGTTAGTTATGCATATCCTGTGTTAATTGTGTTTAAACCAATTCGAATCAAGCTTTTGTTATGTTAATATCCTTAGTTTGATGCTATTGCTCATGTACATATTTATATTGTGATTAATATGTCATGTATATGACCCTTGATTGGAAATAAAATCTATTCTATTCTATTCTATTCTATGACGTTATGACGTCACCTCGGAGACAAAAGTTTTGGCGCCATTTTATGAAATGTTTCTATCTAATTCACACAAATTATGCACTAAAAGCATAAAATAAAAAGAAAATTTGTTTTACCAGTGTAAGATAGAAATATATTTCACTCGTGAACTCCGGAATTATGTATTTTCACTCGTGGCTTCGCCACTCGTGAAAATACCAATTCCGGAGCTCACTCGGTTAAATATATTTCTATCCTACACTGTTATAAACAAATATCCTCTATATCTTTATGCAAAATAACATCTTTGTGAACCTGCTCCTTTTTTAAATGTAGTGGTGTGGTTTCTGCTTTTTATACATGTATTAATAGTATTTTTAATTATCAGTTGAAGAATCATCAAAAATAACACATTCGTAGCAAGCATTTGAGTATCCTGTTTACAACTGTTGCACTTTTTAAATTCTGATGTTACCTATCAAAATTCGTTATTATAAATGAATTTTTAATTAATTCTTATTTATGCCCATTCTGAAAAAAACAAATCTGACGGAAATGATGATTTTTGTGCGTTTTGATGCTATAGTGTGGCTAATGCGCATGATTAAAAACATGTTAAAATATAGAAAGATCGAAGCCGAGTTAGTTGCACTATCTCACTATAAAGCTATTAAGTGGTAGAGGGTCAGCCTAGAATGCAAGGGGTCCCCAGTTCAATGCTTAGTTCAGGCGTGGATTTTTCAGAACCCTTGGTACAAATGGCGCTCAACGTGGGGGCTATCATGGATTATTAAATACCTTGAGATCACTTCACAGGGAATCTCTATTATCAATGGAAAATCCGAGGACGAATTCCAATCTGCAGGGGTTGTATGTAAACCGTCTATGGAGAAGTAGAAGTTTTGTGTTAGTCTGAAAGGTGCCCACCTGATAAATATAGAGACTGAAGAAGAAAATACGTTCATCCGTGACGTCATACGACCAACAGGCGGTAAAACTTTCTGTATAAAAACATACTGAATTTTAAACATTCATACTAACAGCAATACTTTTTTAATTGTCAAAGATTGTTCATTTACTTAAAATCTGTTCAGCTTGTTTGTATGTGTAAAAACCGTTTCAAATTTTAACAGAAGAAAACTTGAATTTTTTGACAGAGCATGTTTATTGGATCGGCATGACTGATGAGCAGACCGAAGGTGTTTGGAAACTAGTCCCGTCTCGGGAACCAGCATCCTTCTTGGCTTGGGGTCCTGGTGAACCTACCCTTGGTAGAATTTGCAACTGCGCGGTTTTGTTTAGGTCTCGTGACTACACATGGGCGGACTACTATTGTACAAGTCCAACCACTTTTATCTGTGAAAAACCGTCGTCATAATAGCATTCTTTTGTGAGTGCTGTTGTTGTGTTGTTTGTTTGTTTTTTCAATTGAAACATTTTGTTGTCCTTTTTTTGGTTTTCTTTAAATAGACAGAGAAACCCCTATTTTGAAACTACCTCTGAGAAATGTCAAAAGTGGTCTTCATAGTGGGACGGTCTTAATTCCGGGTTAGAAAATAGTGCTAAAATGTTAAAATGGACATTGAAATTTATAGCGGTTTTACTGTAATTTATTTTGATTGTTTTTACCTTCTGTGATTTTCTGACGAAATAAATTCAGATAAAAGTGAATTTCGAGCTAGGATGAATATCGGACCAGTTCTGAGATCGAAATTCAGATAAAAGTGAATTTCGAGCTGGGATGAATATCAGACCTGTTCTGAGATCGAAATTCAGATAAAAGTTAATTTCGAGCTGGGATGAATATCGAGCCACATCTGAGATCGAAATTCAGAAACAAATGAATTTCGAGCTAAGTTGAATATCGAGCCAGCTCTGGCATCGATATTCAAACAAACCCTGCGACTTTCGTTCTGGACTGAATATCGAACCAGCTCTGCGATCGAAACTCAGATAAAAGTGAATTTCGAGCTGGGTTGAATATCGAGCAAGCTCTGAGATCGAGATTAAGGTTGAATAAACCATGCTTTACTCTTTGAGTTAGAAAATGTTCTCCGGCATATAGAATATATTAGGCTTGTTTGTCTTGTGTACTGTATGTCGAAGATCGCGTTACGTTCGTTGGCGTAAGTTTGTGCGATACATGTTTTTTTTACCGGATATAAACATAGCTCCAATATAGAATATTTAGATACATGTCGCTTACAGTGTTCGTAGCTCACCGTATTTTTACGTTATTCGACAGATGGCGTAATGTTTAGGTATATCACCAGTTTTGTTTTGATTTGGTTAATTTATCCCAAACAAAATTGCTGCATGTCGGCTGTGTGACTGGACTACAGTAATCACACTTTAGTCCTAATTTGACGAACTGTTTTACTGAGGGTTTTATTTAATAAAGGTTTGTAATGCTAAGAAAACGCTGCATTTTCAAAGAATTTTGAAATCAATGCAAACTTCAAAAACACGGGTGTAACACCGTTACATGTAACATCGCCAATTAATGTTTCGGTGAACGTTAAAACTAACAGTTTTTGTACTAACTGTAACATTAAGCGCCAAAAGCAACACAAATCCGGAAATTTAACGAAGTCATTTGTGCTATCTGTACTAAATGTAGAAGTGGAGTTTGCTTGTGACAAATGTAACAGTGCCTTGTCGTAAATGTAACACTCAAATTATTGTATATGTCATCTTGGAATTATATACTCCCAAAACACAATAGAGTTCTTTCACATTGTTGTGCGCATGCGTCGTATTGCTCGTTTAGGTACGAAAATATTGGTTTTATCCTAAACCGACGCGTGAGGGGGCATTTAACAGTGTCATTGCTAAACAGAACGAACGGACATGATCACGGTGTCGTCTTAAAGCTTATGATAAATTCTAATAATAATTGTGATGAGGCACAATAAATTCAAGATTTACGAATTTCCGAATATTGCAGGCTTGAAAAAGTCTGGTCGACAAGATTTAACTGTAAAAAGCGTAAAACAATCAAAGACGTGGTTGCAAATTTGAATCAGGCAGTCTTATAAAAAAACAAAGACAGTGTAGATTACATGTTACTGTCTATTTGCCACAGACACATATATAAGCGTCTCGTGTTTTTCTGACAAAATGCGTTTACTTCAAAAAAATATATTTTATGTAACTTGATCTCCCTAAATTGGAAGAGAAAACGGATGAATTCAACAATGTCTCGCCGTTGTATTCAACGCCCGTTAAGCGTTATTATTTTGTTTACTATTTTACTTCCTTCCAACATATGTTTAAAACTAAAATTTATTGTAATCATTCGTATATTTCTTTTATCAGTCCTGGATTAAAATTATTTTTATGTTTAATAACTAGAAATCATACTTTGAACACGACCGTGTTACTGTTAATTGTCCATATATATTTGACACAATATTCCCATTCCCATTCTGCCCAGAAAACGATGGTGACATATTGAGGTGTGAAAACTTGTTTGATATCTGACATTTGAGGAGACTTAAAATTAATTATCTCAAATCATCAAATTGAACTTAACTGTTATTGTCACTTCAGGCGTTAACTTTTCGAATACCTAAAAATTTTCACGAGTTCAGTCCCATATTTCTATAACTATAATTTGTAGCGTTGAAATGGCAGATCATGTAGTAGTTTACGTCTTATTCATGTTATTATAAACATCTTTTTTTATAAAATCGTTAGCCATAGTCAATAGACATTAGTTTAAGTCGCATTTCATGGATATCTACGTGTTACGGGAATGATGTATAAAGAAGATAAAATGTCCGCAGACCTCCAAAATCTCAGGATTTTATCTGAAATCTCCGGACCGTAAGGTTCTTCTCCGGATCTAAGGATTTTACCTATGGATTTTCAGGCAAAATATCAGGATTTAAAAATATTGAAAAGGATAATTAATGAAACATAAATTTAACTGAATTTAGAATGGGTTTTACAATTATATTAATTAATATTAAGAAACTTGGTCTTGGTCACGGCTCCAAAATTTCTTGTTTATTGAGAGATTACGTGATAGTGACACGATGCCTCGGGCACACATGTACACAACAGCTAAGTGTCATAAAACTAAACTCGGACCTGAAAATCGCAGTCCCGTTCATTTGTTTGGTCCATGGTCATCTTGATTTTAAACAGAAATGAAAATATTATATTTCAAAACCTTCAGCGACAACAATTACGTACTTCAACATCAAAATAGTTTTTTATTTAAAAAAAAAACAACAAAACTCTCTGGATTTTTTTTTAATAGTTTTGGTTGGCCTGCCGTCCGGCAATATTCGTTTGGTTCAATCAATTTAACGATTTCTCGGGTTGTAGCTGGAATCATCCTATTATGTAAATACGTAATATTTTTTTCTCAAAAGCAAAACACGCAAAACACATATCAACCTAGTCGCCGACGAGCTACATAAGAATATAATTATGTCTCATTCCAATTATAGCGTTACAAAAAAAATGCCGTAAAACGGTAAAATGTCCGATAATGTTCGTCTGAATTGTCAATTATACAGATTTATTTTTAGTAAACACAATTCACGTGTGTATTTTCATAAAAAACCCAAACAAATCCGTTGGATACTCGCGTCCTGAAAATACCGCGATAAACAATGTTTAAAATGCGCATAAACTTTCTTGATGTGCTTGTAAACGATCATAACGTTCGTTGTTTGACTGAACTTACTTATTTATAAATTTGAAATGATTAATCAACATGTTCTTAATTTTATAATCACTTAGTCATATTAACAATAAGATTCAAAACCTCGAAAATGTCGAAGTCGACAAAACTTGATTTCGGTGATTGAAATCGGCTAAGTTTGATTGGGTTTTAGGTTTTAAAATACTATTTGTCAAAAATCTTGTTTTTGAATTGAAAAAATCTTAATTTTGGGCACCGGACCCTATTCGGTATTAACTTTTACACAATTGAGTTGCCTGTGGGATCCCGTTTTCATACAAAAGATAGCATTAGCACGTGTTTGTGTTGAAAATCAGACTCAACAAGTTTCTTCTATAAAAAATAGTTGCTTTTAATATAAAAATTAAAAAAAATGTCTGAAATTAAGCAATTTTACAGAAATATACTGGAAATTTTGACGATTTTTTCATATATGGGCGGGCCTCATTGAACCCTTATAAGTCGAGTTTTAGAGCAGATATCAAGTTGAAATTTCAACAGTATATTACAAATACACAACACAATGAAATAATATCATAATCATTACATTTGGAAACTCAAGTTTTTCTTATAGGTTGTATTAAGGTAAATAACTCAGTATTCCTCCGTGGTCCATTCGAATGAAGTCCGTTTCATTATATGCTATTTTTTTCTCTTCATCTGGGGGCCTCTTAACCGTTAGAAATCGACCTGTTTGTGACTTGTTTGCAGGAATAACATGTCAGGAAAATAAATGAAAGCAATTCGATGCCTATATCTCGTTTGGTAGAGGCGCACTAGTTCCGGAAGAGCGGATGTATATATTTGGCACCGTATTTGCGATACCGCGTTTAAAATAGGGTCTGTTCGGTAAGAGATCAGTAATTTTCTTACAAGTAAGTTAACCCCCCATTTGCTGTGTGTTTTTCAATAGATGAAATGTAGATCTTCACAGTCATATATGGTTGTCTAGAAATTAAGATGATAGAAATCATGTTAAATGTGCATTAAATATTGGGAATTTAACATTGACGTCTATGGGAATTGGATTTACCTTGGTTCAACCAATAGTAAACGATGCCCCCTCGCGTGCATTTATCGACTAAATATGCTCTTCAGTTTTAGAGAGCGCTAAGGGGAGGTAACAATGTGAAAGAACTCTCGAGCCGTATCTATGACAGAAGTGCAAAGAAAGTTTCCTTTTTGATGTTAATAGAATGATGATATAAACTGTGCAAGAACCACAACTATATCTGGAAAAAGAATTGCTTTCTTTCCCCCTACTCTATTCTTCCATCACGATCATGTTTGCTTCTTGATGCACTGAAAAAAATTACTAAAGGAAAACGGAACCCAAGGACTTGAACAATTATCATGATTATGAAAATCGACACACCGCAATAAATTAATAAAACCGTGTTCCAAATGTAAGAAAGTAGTATTTGACAGTCATATGTAGCAAACTAAGATTTAATAAAACGTTGGCCCTCATTCCATTACAAGTAAGCCCTTAACAAACTCTGTGCGAAAACTGTTTTAATGATTAAACACAGTTTTCCCAATTTCTATTTATATTTATAACGTTTATCAAGAATATGTATATACTCTCTTTCCAAGTGAAAGCAACAACATTGTTAGAAAGTTTTAGAGAGTTGGAGAACGAATACACATGGGAGAAGGGGTTTCGAGATTAAAGACAGAAATAAAAACCAGTTGATATATATTTTGTTATTTAAGTAAGTTGACTTTTCGTCGGTATTTTCCAGGATGTTATAAGAATATATTTAATTTAATATTAAATGGTATTTCATTGTTAAACGCCTACAGTGATATTGTATTATTTACATGTACATAGAAAGTTATCTAATTGTTTTATATCTTTATGTCTCTATTCTTAAATTGTCCATGAAAATTAAATACTGTTGCCCATAAAGGGGGTTCATGCAACCCCAATAAACCCCCTCCGGATCCACCCCTGACTAAAGCTCAAACGCGGACAGGTACATCTTAAAAGTATCCTTGTAATTGTAACAAAAACATCGGAATCGTATCCGAAATTAATTTATCTGAAATATAATACCTTTTCCACATTTTACAATAACTTATAACTTATATTCTGGATCACCAAACATGGTCTATTTCGAATCACTTCTGACTATTACCTCTTAACTTCCTTAGTCCAGAAAATAAGTTTGAATAACCAGTTTGAATAAAAGTTGACAACAAGTTTTGCCCTATAAATGCTTCAGTGAAACCTGGACAATGTTCTTTCATTTACCCAAAAGAATATCTGAATATCGATCTCAGAGCTGGCTTGATATTCACTTCAGCTCGATGTTCGCATGATCTGTTTAAATATCGATCTCAAAGCTGGCTCGATATTCAACCCAGCTCGAAATTCGCACGGTGATTTTGAATATCGATCGCAGAGCTGGCTCAATATACAGTCCAGCTCGAAATTCGCGCGGTTTGTTTGAATATCTATCTTAGAGCTGGCTCGATATTCATCCCAGCTCGAAATTCACGTTTATCTGAATTTCGATCTCAGAGCTCGCTCGATATTCATCTCAGGTCGAAATTCACTTTGTTCTGAATTTCGATCTCAGAGTTGGCTCGATATTCACCCCAACTCGACATTCGCAGGGTTTTGTTTGAATATCGATCTCAGAGCTGGCTCGATATTCATCCCAGCTCGAAATTCACTTTTATCTGAATTTCGATCTCAGAGCTGGCTCGATATTCACCCCAGCTCGATATTCGCAGGGTTTTGTTTAAATATCGATCTCAGAGCTGGCTCGATATTCATCCCTCGAAATTAACTTTTATCTGTATTTCGATCTCAGAGCTGGTTCGATATTCACCCCAGCTTGAAATTCGCAGGGTTTTGTTTGAATATCGATCTCAGAGCTGGATCGATATTCATCCCAGCTCGAAATTCACTTTTATCTGATTTTCGATCTCAGAGCTGGCTCGATATTCACCCCAGCTCGATATTCGCAGGGTTTTGTTTGAATATCGATCTCAGAGCTGGCTCGATATTCATCCCAGCTCGAAATTAACTTTTATCCGAATTTCGATCTCAGAGCTGGCTCGATATTCATCCCAGCTCGAAATTCGCATTGTTTTGTTTGAATATCGATCTCAGAGCTGGCTCGATATTCATCCCAGCTCGAAATTCACTTTTATCTGAATTTCGATCTCAGAGCTGGCTCGATATTCATCCCAGCTCGAAATTCGCAGGGTTTTGTTTGAATATCGATCTCAGAGCTGGCTCGATATTCATCCCAGCTCGAAATTCACTTTCATCTAAATTTCGATCTCAGAGCTGGCTCGATATTCATCTCAGCTAGATATTCGCAGGGTTGTGTTTGAATATCGAACTCAGAGCTGGCTCGATATTCATGCAAGTTCGAAATTATCTTTATCTGAATTTCGATCTCAGAGCTGGTCCGATATTCCTCCTAGCTCGAAATTCACTTTTTTCTGAATTTCGATCTCAGAGCTGGCTCGATATTCACCCTAACTCGATATTCGCAGAGTTTTGTTGGAATATCGATTTCAGAGCTGGCTCGATATTCATCCCAGCTCGAAATTAACTTTTATCCGAATTTCGCTCTCAGAGCTGGCTCGATATTCATCCCAGCTCGAAATTCGCAGGGTTTTGTTTGAAAATCGATCTCAGAGCTGGCTCGATATTCATCCCAGCTCGAAATTCACTTTGTTCTGAATTTCGATCTCAGTGTTGGCTCGGTATTCACCCCAGCTCCAAATTCGCAGGGTTTTGTTTGAATATAGATCTCAGAGCTGGTTCGATATTCATCCCAGCTCGAAATGCACTTTTATATGAATTTCGATCTCAGAACTGGCTCGATATTCACCCCAGCTCGATATTCGCAGGATTTTGTTTGAATATCGATCTCAGAGCTGGCTCGATATTCAGCCCAGCTCGAAATTCGCACGGTGTGTTTGAATATCGATCTCAGAGCTTGCTCGATATTCATCCCAGCTCGAAATTCACTTTTATCTCCATTTTGATCTCAGAGCTGGCTCGATATTCACCCCAGCTCGATATTCGCAGGATTTTGTTTGAATATCAATCTCAGAGCTGGCTCGATATTCATCCCAGCTCGAAGTTCACTTTAATCTGAATTTCGATCTCAGAGCTGGCTCGATATTCACCCCAGCTCGATATTCGCAGGGTTTTGTTTGGATATCGATCTCAGAGCTGGCTCGATATTCATTCCAGCTCGAAATTCACTTTTATCTGTATTTCGATCTCAGTGTTGGCTCGATATTCATCCCAGCTTGAAATTCGCAGGGTTTTGTTTGAATATTGATCTCAGAGCTGGATCGATATTCATCCCAGCTCGAAATTCACTTTTATCTGATTTTCGATCTCAGTGCTGGCTCGATATTCACCCCAGCTCGATATTCGCAGGGTTTTGTTTGAATATCGATCTCAGAGCTGGCTCGTTATTCATCTCAGCTCGAAATTAACTTTTATCCGAATTTCGATCTCAGAGCTGGCTCGATATTCATCCAAGCTCGAAATTCGCATTGTTTTGTTTGAATATCGATCTCAGAGCTCGCTCGATATTCATCCCAGCTCGAAATTCACTTTTATCTGATTTTCGATCTCAGAGCTGGCTCGATATTCACCCCAACTCGACATTCGCAGGGTTTTGTTTGAATATCGATCTCAGAGCTGGCTCGATATTCATCCCGGCTCGAAATTCACGTTTTTCGCACGGTGAGCTTGAATATCGATCTCAGAACTTGCAGGGTTGTGTTTGAATATCGAACTCAGAGCTGGCTCGATATTCATGCCAGTTCGAAATTATCTTTATCTGAATTTCGATCTCAGAGCTGGCTCGGTATTCACCCCAACTCGATATTCGCAGATTTTTGTTCGAATATCGATCTCAGAGCTGGCTCGTAATTCATCCCAGCTCGTAATTCACTTTTATCCGAATTTCGATCTCAGTGTTGGCTCGGTATTCACCCCAGCTCCAAATTCGCAGGAATTGTTTGAATATAGATCTCAGAGCTGGTTCGATATTCATCCCAGCTCGAAATGCACTTTTATATGAATTTCGATCTCAGAGCTGGCTCGATATTCACCCCAACTCGACATTCGCAGGGTTTTGTTTGAATATCGATCTCAGAGCTGGCTCGATATTCATCCCAGCTCGAAATTCACGTTTTTCGCACGGTGAGCTTGAATATCGATCTCAGAACTTGCAGGGTTGTGTTTGAATATCGAACTCAGAGCTGGCTCGATATTCATGCCAGTTCGAAATTATCTTTATCTGAATTTCGATCTCAGAGCTGGTCCGATATTCTTCCTAGCTCGAAATTCACTTTTATCTGAATTTCGATCTCAGAGCTGGCTCGATATTCACCCCAACTCGATATTCGCAGAGTTTTGTTTGAATATCGATCTCAGAGCTGGCTCGTAATTCATCCCAGCTCGAAATTCACTTTTATCCGAATTTCGATCTCAGTGTTGGCTCGGTATTCACCCCAGCTCCAAATTCGCAGGAATTGTTTGAATATAGATCTCAGAGCTGGTTCGATATTCATCCCAGCTCGAAATGCACTTTTATATGATTTTCGATCTCAGAACTGGCTCGATATTCACCCCAGCTCGATATTCGCAGGGTTTTGTTTGAATATCGATCTCAGAGCTGGCTCGATATTCATCCCAGCTCGAAATTCGCAGGGTTTTGTTTGAATATCGATCTCAGAGCTGGCTCGATATTCATCCCAGCTCGAAATTCACTTTTATCTGAATTTCGATCTCAGAGCTGCCTCGATATTCACCCATGCTCGATATTCGCAGGGTTTTGTTTAAATATCTAACTCAGAGCTGGCTCGATATTCATCGCAGTTCGAAATTAACTTTTATCTGAATTTCGATCTCAGAACTGGTCCGATATTCATCCCAGCTCGAATTTCACTTTTATCTGAATTTCGATCTCAGAGCTGGCTCGATATTCACCCCAGCTCGATATTCGCAGGGTTTTGTTTGAATATCGATCTCAGAGCTGGTTCGATATTCATCGCAGCTCGATATTCACTTTTATCTGAATTTCGATCTCAGAGCTGGCTCGATATTCACCCAGCTCGATATTAGCAGGTTTTGTTTGAATATCGATCTCAGAGCTGGCTCGATATTCATCCCAGCTCGAAATTCACTTTTAATAATGTAATTATAGTGTGACGAATACACTATATTAATATTCAAACTGAAGAACTGAACAGCACTAATGCTTATATACTGACTTCTTCTTCTGAGAGTGATATTGTTACTGCACACACTCTACAAATTACAAAATTTAGAATCAGTATTGAGCCGAAACAAGACAAAGTACCTACTATGTTTTGGTTGCCTAAAATGCATAAAACACCGTACAAAGCAAGATTTATTGCTAACTCTAGTTCTTGCACTACTACTTAATTATCCGTGCTCTTAACATCTTGTCTTACAGCTATAAAAGAACATGTAATTAGGTATTGTGATAAGGTTTTTGAAACTTCTGGCAAAAGTTTATTTTGGTCGATTAAAAATTCAAATGACGTTTTGAAAAAGCTTAAATCAAATAATTTTCGGGCGTTCTGTTTGTCTACTTATGATTTCTCAACATTATACACCTCGCTTCCTCATAATTTAAGAGGCAAACTAACCAGTCTCATTGAAAAAACGTTTGCTAGAGAAAATAAAACCTTCATCGCTTGTAATGAACATAGGGCATTTTTTACAGATGGTTCTTGTGATAATTATACCTTATGGACTTGTCAAGACCTAATAGAGTCGCTAACTTTCTTACTGGATAATATTTATGTTAGATTCGGTACCTCTATTTATAAACAAGTAATAGGCATCCCAATGGGTACTAATTGTGCACCCCTTGTTGCTGATCTGTTTTTATACTGTTATGAAAGAGACTTTATGTTATCTCTTTCTACTGAACATCAAGATGATATAATTGCAGCTTTTAACAACACATCGAGGTACCTTGATGATTTATTAAATATAGACAATAACCATTTTCCATTACTGGTTAATAAGATTTATCCTAAAGAACTACAACAAAATAAAGCGAACACTTCAGAAAAGCAAGCAAACTTTCTCGATCTAAATCTGTCCATTGAAAATGGTTATGTCACAACTAAAATTTATGATAAAAGAGATGATTTTAATTTTAATATAATAGATTTTCCGTTTTTAGACGGCGATGTTCCCCGTGCAACATCTAATGGGGTTTATATCTCACAGCTTGTTCGCTTTTCAAGAGCTTGCAACGATGTTAATGATTTGAATGAACGTAATCTTTGCATTACAGAAAAACTTTTAAAAAAAGGTTATCGGTATCACAAATTAAGGAAAACCTTTTGCAAGTTTTATCGCCGATACACAGATTCAATTCATAAATACAGATGCAGTTTAAAATCACTTTTGCAACAAGGTATTTCACAGCCAGTTTTTTATGGAGATTTAATTTATAAACTTAAAAAGATAAAAGGCAGTGTTAATTCCTCCCGGTTATTCGAAAAAAACATCTGTAAATTTAAAAAGAAAGGTTACCAACATGATATTTTACAGCGCGCTGCAGGCCTGGTGATTAACCCTTCTACAGTTGATCATTATGCTTACCTCTTTGGTTGCACGACGGTGGCAGGGATGTAAGAGTTTATGAAGGTTAATGGGGAAATCTTTTCTTAAAAGAACCTAGAAGCTCGATTTGTTTCTTTTATCCCTGTCATCGTGTTCTTGCTGATTTTACTCCAGGAGCTCTGGTCTCGGTAAGATCATTGAATACCCGCCCCTTCGGCTTTGCAATGCTCTTAACTTCTTATGTTTTATATGTTTGTGTGCTTTTGCATGCAACATTGTTAAGCCGATAAGTGGGTTGGAGTTTTTTCACCAAGACAACTTGTACTTGTTTTGTGATATGAGAACCTGTTGGGGCAAGTGTGAGGTTGGTGCACCCTAGAACCTGGTTTGAACCCCCAGTGACAATTTGATTTGCCACTGACCGTTCCAAGGCGGTAACCCCTCGGGTTCTCATTTTTGTTTATTGTTAGTGGTGTCTATTGAATCTGATCATTTTATTAACCATGCTCTCTACCCCTCTCTTCTTGACTGTGTGGGGAGGCTGTTTTTTTCTGAATGTGGCGATTCCTGATATGCATATTTCACCTTTTTATCTGAATTTCGATCTCGGAGCTGGCTCGAAAGTCACTCCCAGCTCGATATTCGCAGGGTTTTGTTTGAATATCAATCTCAGAGCTGGCTCGATATTCATCCCAGCTCGAAATTCACTTTTATCTGAATTTCGATATCAGGCTGGCTCGATATTTACCCCCAGCTCGATATCCGCAGGGTTTTATTTGAATATCGATTTCAGAGCTGGCTCGATATTCATCCCAGCTCGAAATTCACTTTTATCTGAATTTCGATCTCAGTGTTGGCTCGATATTCATCCCAGCTCGAAATTCGCAGGGTATTGTTTGAATATCGATCTCAGAGCTGGCTCGATATTCATCCCAGCTCGAAATTCACTTTTATCTGAATTTCGATCTCAGAGCTGGCTCGATATTAACCCCAGCTCGATATTCGCAGGGTTTTGTTTGAATATCGATCTCAGAGCTGGCTCGATATTCCTCTGAGATCGAAATTCACTTTTATCTGAATTTCGATCTCAGAGCTGGCTCGATATTCACCCCAGCTCGATATTCGCAGGGTTTTGTTTGAATATCGATCTCAGAGCTGTCTCGATATTCATCCCAACTCGAAATTCACTTTTATCTGAATTTCGATCTCAGAGCTGGTTCGATATTCAGCTCGATATTGAATTTCGATCTTCGATCTTCGATGTCATAGCCAACTTTACACACCCTTTTTCGATGTCATAGCCAACTTCACACACCTGAAAAAAACAAGCAAAATCCATGAATTGTCCCTTTCTACCGCCTAGTAGAGAGAAATTTAAACGTGTGTAATTCGGTCGTACCGGGTGATACATAAGATAGTCCCCAAAGAATTTATCCTACCGTTTTCCTATTTGCCAAAATAAGTGAAAACAAATAAATGCAATTAACTGCGCTAGAGTCTAGATTAAATAATCTACCAGTTATATGCGTCTGAAGTTGTGTTTAATTAAATAAATCGATCTACTGTATGACGTCATTTGTGTAAAATTTCGTAGCGGCATATGACAACATTCAAGTTGCTGAATATAAACTTATGATTCGGATTGAAAATGTATTTCTAGTGTTTTTATTTTGTTTCAATGATGTAAGATCAAACCGACGATGTTCTGAAAACGATACCAGCGACTGGGTCATTTTGTTTTCGATTAAAACGAAATGAAAATGGCTTTGTTGCTGTTGTTGAATTTCATCATAGACTTTCGGCGTTTTGCTATCTTACGGAGTAATCAAGATGTCAGAAAGTTATATTTCACGTGGATATTATTAATTAAAGGGATGCTTAATTAGGTTCCTTATAGAAGCTGCTTGCTTGCCTGAAGTGTTCAGACGGCAAAAGTAAGTCATTTTCATAAATTTGTTTTGATCGCTGACAACGCGGATGAATAGTGATTCGGCTACGATATATAATAGTTATATATCGAAAATATATAACGGGTGTTATTTCACTCGCACACCGGAAGGTATGTGATAATTCACTGAAAAGCATAAAATAAATTAAAATGTTTAAGTTGAAATTTAAACAGAAAATATCATCTGTTTACGAATGGGTTATTTATATGGGATATATATAAATAATATATTATATATTTCTTAAAGTTTTATATATATGTATGAGTGTGTTTAAGTTAGATTTATATATGTGTATTGTTGAGCTCTTTTTTCATAATAATGTGTAAGTAATGTTGTTGTTTTTTCCGGGAAACTACGTCACGCCTTGAAGGAAGTGATACGTCCGGGAAATGACGTGACGTCGCCCCGGGAAACATCAAACAACATTAATCTCATCAAAAGTGATATAACCTAAATTTAAAAAAATGTCTGTATTTTGTTGATAAAGAACAAGAGTTCGAAAATTCGAAATAAAGAGTGCTAATTTTGAATAGAGTATTTATATAGATTTTTTTTATTTTAGCACATTTTCAACCATTCGCATTTGCCACAGTTTAAGTCATCAAAACGCAGCTTCGGACTTTTTTCAATATGCACAATATTAAGAATTATTTAAAGCACAATCCTATATAAAACAAAATTTTAGAGGTAACATTAGAATTTAAAAAGTTCAACAAATAAAGCCTTTGCAATTCGTAAAAAAAGACATTCACTCTCCATGCTATAATGTAGCTACGAATTTTTGTTAGTTATTATCTATTATTTCTATCAAACGTATGTTGTTGCGACATCGTGATGGACTAAAGAGAAAGTGCAGTTTTTGTGTCACTCTAGTGAGATTTTTAGAAAAACGGTTTGGATTTGACAATTGATGTAAATGTTTATTGAAAGAGATATATAGCACAGATAATTACCTGGATGCTTGACCCTGAATTTGTGATTTGCCACTTCAAAGTCCCCATATTGTTTTATTTATTATTTATGAATCATTATTGTCAAATTCATCAATTGTAGCCTTAATATGCCAAGACATTGCTCTGTTGCAAACGTTTGTTGTTGTTGTTGTTAGTTTACAATTTAGATCAACTGCCTCCACATGTATAATGTTTGTAAATAAAGGGAAGTAACTGTAGTGGGGCGCAGTAAGGGAAAAAAGTAGTCCGGCACAGTGAAAATTATATTTTATAATTTTCACTTGTGGTTTATCAGAATATAATCTACTGTTATATTACAGTAAAACACTGGAAAGCATGAAATAAAGGGAAGTAAACGACAGACTACTTCTGGCAAATGTATAGACTTTCGGCGTTTTGCTATCTTATATCGTGAAAAATCGCAGGAGAAACTTATTAGTCTTCATAAGCGGTATGATGTCGATAGGGTCTTCATGATAGTCCTGTTTATATTGAATATGCTCAAAGCAAGCGTAGCGGCATCGTGGCCGACAATAATCGGGGTAAAGTCGTTAAAAGAGCGTAGTAGAAGCGCCGTAATCATACAAGCAGTGCGGAAGCATCGTGGAAAACATTTTCAGATCGTGGCTTGATCGGGGATCATCGCAGCTCTGTGTGAACGGGGGATAACAGTCTAAAAGAATAACATGTTATTATGCATTGCGAAAATGTTTAAAAACCACGGGCAAAGGTCTATTTTTGTTAATAAAATAAAGTCGACTTGCTTTTCATGTAGTTTGCATTTTTGAATAAATAAAAACGGATTTTCATCTTTCCTTACTAATTATAATAAGTATTTTTGTAGTAAATTTGTGTTTCAAATACAAATGCATCAATAAGCAAATTACATAACTAATGATCTGCGCCAGTGGACAAAAGACAACTGTGACGATTCAAATTAACTTTATTTAAGATCGTGAACCAACACGAAAAACGGAAACGGAAAATCACAACAAGGGACACAACTCAGAAGGTCATAACGGATAAAGGTCTGTTCAGACCGTACTGTTCCGTACAAACATACACAATGGCGTAACCACCTTTTTTTTCTTAAAAGCTTGAAAATGTACTCATAGTATGTAAATCTTGAAAATTACATGTATACACAGAGTGTGTATCTAAATTATAAGCTAACAGAGAAGAAATTACTAATTAACTAACTATGCAAAATATAAGACATCAAATGTAACCAAATTATGACATCAAGAATGTTACTTTATGACATCCAGAATGTTACTTATGTTACTTTATGACATCCAGAATGTTACTAGAATAAAATGAGAACTACTTGTTCTCTCAAGATCACGTCTGAGGATTATTGTGCCTCTTAACACACGTGATCTGGTAAAGGTTAAGTACTAGAACATACGCCAACAAGTCTTTTGTCTTCCAGGATCATAAAATTTTGTAACTACCAGAATCATATTCAATTTGTTCCGTGAATCCTTTTAACAAATTGGTTAACTCCAAACTCTTGAATACACAGAAACTTTTGACATCACCCTAGGGGATTATTATGCCCCTTGAACACTGGTGATGAAACTTTTATGATAAAGAATAGACATGGTAATCTTTCAGATAGGCCGGTGGCTTTTTTTTACGTAATGGTCTATCCCTATGAGTATTATTTTCAACAGGAGCTTGAACTTCAACTTCCAGGAGCTCATCATTATCAAGCCCTGAGTTATACATTTCATGAACACTAACATTCAGACGTTCATTTTCATGACCACTAGACACATTTTCTTTGCTATCAGGTGGTAAAGACAACATCGATGGAATAACCTCTGGAGCTTGAGCACATAGTGGGGGTGGTTGAACACATGGTTCTGTTTCATCTTCACAATTTGAATCAAATGAACTACCAAATCTGTTTATCTTAATCTCACTGCCGACGCGATAGCACTCCGAACATTTGACTTTGTAAGAGGTGGCACGTAATTGGTTGCCGGCAAACTTCTTGATAAAACATCAATCGCCGTCTATGGAAACAACAAGATATCTGTCGCGAGCTCGCAATTTGTGCTTATTTGAATACAAATACACTAGGTCGCCATTTTGAATTTGCATTGCACTACGTGGCGATTTGGGACATTTTGACTTTTCACTGTACCTATGATTATCTTGACGCATCCTATGTTGGTTAATCACAATATCGTGGTCGTTCAAGGGAATTTGTTCACTGGTGAATTGATCTCTCTGGGTCCATATTTCACGAGAAGATAAACCTTGGTTACGAATACGTGAGTTTAGTCGTGGGACACAGATACTGAGTTGAACAAGGGTCAAGGGTCCTCCACCAGGTGTCACTTTTAACATTTCGGATTCAAGTTCACGAATGGCCTTTTCGGCAACAGGATTTTTATTTTCATTTTTTGCCCGACCAATTTGAAGTGAGATGTTCTGTTGTTCAAGACATTTATCATTTTTTAACGACACAAAACCCGGTGCAGGGTCGACGCGAACAACTGCATTTGGACCGTCTAATGGATGCATTCCAGCCATAAGACTCACTAAATTATCACGTAAACTGTCATGTTTTTCATCCGGAATGATACATGCTGAGGTATACGAAGAGACTGTTTCTCGAACTACGAGTATCAGTTGACGATTTTGTTTCATAACATCTGCTGCGAAATTGATACCGATACGTTCACAAGACTTTCAGGAAATCTTTTGAGCGAAGCACATGTGTGGCAATTGTCACAAACTTTGTCTATTGCATTAGATAAATCCAAGGCGTAAAAGTGGCGCTTGACGACTAAATGTAGCTGATGTTTGCTTGGGTGGCCAAGTTTCAAATGTAGCGCTGTAATCAAACCATCCAGAACATTACGTGGTACAATAATTAAATCAGCTGGGGGTAACAATGGATCACTGCGCCTCACAACAAGTAAACCATCGCTTGCAACATGATGCAACATTCAAGTATCTTTTAACGTCTTTTACTTTAGTTTGTTTCTTGGAGGGACGTGTACCTTGCTTCAAATGAGCTGATGTGCGTCGTAAATCTGGGCATTCTGCCTGGAGATCTTTCCAAGCTGATCTTGAAGTGAATGGTAGTTTACTAATATTGTCAATAATATCTTGACAGCTGACCGAGCTGACAACAGATTCTTCAAGCCGATTAATGAAAGTGCATACTTGACAACTCGGTTCTTGGCATTCTGCAGCATTTCTACTTGCAAAGTCTGATTGAATGTTAGCTGATCCAGACAAGTGTTGAACGTGAACTTGGTAGCGACTGACGACTGACAGGAATGAGGTTACACGCGGACTTGCAGTGAATTCACCGCGATACAGTTTCTGAATGGCTTGTACACACGGCTTACTATCAGTTAGTAAACAAGTTACATGTTTTGATTGAATGATAAAGGATGCAAAATGCTTGATTGCGGCCGCTATGCTCAAAGCTTCAACTTCGCATGGTAACCAATTCACTTGATGTTTCTTTAGTTTAGCGCTGAAGAAACCCGCAAGAAGCAACTTATCATTTCTATTCACGTAAAGAGTAGCGCCAATCCCATATCTTGTGACTGAAGCGTCAGTAACGATCCAAAGTTGATCATCAACTATGATGCTATTTGTGCAGATTTGAATTCAGAAAGTAAGCTATCAGTCCATAACAACTTATCACGCGATTCTTTACCGGAGGTAGCATCTTCTAATATTGATATGAGCTTGGCGCAACCTGGTAGGACACGGGCAAGCATCTTGTATGCTCCAATAAATGCGCGCAGATCACGGACAGTGGATGGTGGTGGACATGTTGACAGAACAGCAACTTTATGTGGACTGGCGGAGATCTGGCCGTCTTTCCAGACCCAACCGAGTATGGCGGTGGACTGTGGACAGATTACAGTTTTAGAAGGCGAAACTTTAAGATTGCATTTCTGGAGTGCTTGTAGTACTTTGGTCCAGTTTTGAATGAGCTCTTCAGGACTGTTCCCTCCACAGTACAAATCATCTGCCAATTTTGCAACAAATCCCTCCTGTAAACAGTCACCTAAAACCCGGCACATTAATTCCTCCAAGGCAGTTTCAGAACCAGGCATTCCCATGGCACTCCTAGTGTATACCCGAACCCCACGAAAAGGTGTGGCTACACCACAATACTTCATTGATGCTCGCGATAATGTTATCTGATAAAATGCACTGGTCAGGTCAGCTACAATGATATACTTCCACTGACCAATCGTTCTGAGAACAGAGTTTACATCAGGCATTAAATGAAGGTTGAGGTTTACTGTATTGAGCTACTTCACCAAAGGCAGTTACTAGGCGAAATCCACCAGAAGACTTTTTGACCAAAAAGGAAGGATTCAAATATTCAACAGCAACACCTACATTCTCTGGTCGCTTGAATACGCCTTGTGCTTCTAGCTCATCAAATTTGTCTTGCAGCTCAACAAGCTTATCGCGTCCATACTGTGGTTATCTGCCTTTGCGTTGAGGGGGTTGTGTTGGTCCCATGTTGACGACAGCTTCAAAAGCACCTTCAGCACCATTGTAATCACTTAAATCCGAGCTAAATACTTCGTCATATTTTCTTAATACGCTTCGAAATTGATCGCGCATTCATCAGAGAGAATTTTATCGGGGTCGAGATTGACTGAGTCAGAGTTAAGTGTATGAGAAGTGCTAGACTGCACAATCAAGCACTTGTTAGCTCTGATAAATGCAGAATGCTTCTTGCATATATTTTTACATAACGCTTAGCTGAGCAAAGCGCGATATGTAACAACGTTTTAAGTGTATACCACTCAAACGTGAAACAATTTAAAAATAATAAATAGTTTTAATCATCGGTCGATGCACATAATCCACGGACGGTCTTTCCTTAGATTTTCGATATTGTGTTTTTTGGTTTTGTTACGCTGATGTTTGTACTTGTTATTGTCCAACAACATTGACCTGGCACTCTTGAATTTGACCCTGTAGTCGGTATATTTCGTAAACTTTACGATCTAAATTTAAATCGATATGTTATGTATAACCAATTTTAATAAGCTACAAAATGTTAGAAGTCCGCTTAGCGCAGTCGGTAAAAGTGTTTAAATTCGAGAATAACGACGTAAACTCGTGGGTTCGAATTTAGCCACTTTTGTTGTTTTTTTAAATTTTAAAATTTCCATTCTTTTAAAACTCGTATAGACTGTTATTTTTCTGTGTAAACTACCGGTGTAGTGTGAAGTATTTTATAACTGAATATTTTGCGTGTATGAGCTAAAGTAAAATGCATTTATAGCCTATACGGTTGCATAATATCACAAATAAAATTGTAGAAAAACACTATTCAAAGGGTATTCTAAAACCAGATGTACGAGTAGTTAAACGATTTCAAGTGATTGTTTTACAAGTAAAAGAAAAACATGTGTATTTTTATAAAATAATGTTTGTAAGGATTCGAACCAGAGACCATCAGATCCGTAGTCCGCCATGTATACCAATACACCACTGACCACAACTGACTGACGTTCGGAATGAACAATTATATCAATTTGTTCTCTGGTTACATGTATGTACCAGTGTTTTATTAGATGCCAGGTCTTGTTGGACAATACCACACTATAGGAAAACATTGTTTGTTTTCAAATTGGTGACCACCAGAAAGTTTCTTTGCCGGAAAATTTCCTACAACCCTCGCGTGCATAACAAAATAATTACCTATGCTAATTGGAGATAATTAAATTCAATCAATTGATTTTCGAGTAAAGGTAATTCATACTTCCAGATGGTACAGTTGTACTAATGATGAGCTGTGAAAATTAAATTATCATTTTTCAACAATTTCCAAAAAAAAACTGTTATTATATTGTTACAAACAGATGAATATTGATAATAACAGGAGACAATTGTTGAAAAAAAAGAATTTTGTTCAATGAGGTAGATTCAGATTTATACCAGTCCATGTTCAGCGGCGTAAGGTCCCCAGGTAAAAGAATGGTTTTGCCCTTAACGAGAAAACAATTGGCGAAACTAAACAGAATAGAATTTTGACAGGGGATCTTAGATTATAAATCCTGCATATCACAGACAAAGCCAAAGGCAAAATTTAAAAAGCAGGAAGTATATCCTTGGGGTGATTGAACAATATCCGAATCAATATTAGCTAGGAAATTGAAACCACCCATCTCAAAACTGGCCGAAATATTAAAACAAATGTAATTTTAGAAGCACTATTAACATAGTACATAAGTATCGCGCTCAACGACCTTCAAAGGACGTTATTGATAACATCACTGATTGAATATACGGGGAGACTTTATACAGCCGCCACACGGCACACACAACGCTACTATGATATTGAAATAGATTCAAAGCGAAATTTGAAAGACATCGAAACGAAACTTAATAACTTTATTGTAGAATACTTTTAAAACATGATTTCTTGGTTTAGGTATGCTACGTCTACTCTATTTTTACTATTTCTATAAGGAATATCAATAGCAATGAAGAAATATAAGAAACGCATGGTAAAGAGTATTTAGTTTATCTTCTGCAACAGTGTAGAATAAATCAATAAATCAGCAATTGACATCATTTTTGTATTAATGTTTCGCATAGTGTGTGTCTAGGCTTTCATACGAAGTAGAACAAAACAGCATGTGTTTCGTTACAAAGTCGATTTTCTTTTGTTTCAGATTTGTACAACTATTGAGACTTCATTTGAGATTTTTAAAAATGTGTCAGTTTGCTGAGGATAATCCGGCAGAAAAGGCGTCATACATGTGGAAGTCGATTGACGGGAGCAGTAATAGAGCATACAACGTATTGATACCCAATCTGGATAAATGATAGTACCTTCAAGTCTTCAGCTAGCGACAGTCCAGTTGGAAAACTACACAAATTCAACGCGCATTTTATATGTTGCACGGCCAGCCAGACAGCAAATGTATTTTATTTATGTTGCAATGAAAACAAGCAAGCAGATAATCTGTCAAAAAGTTTAGCGTGGAATGCGACCTACGCAGTACATTTGAAGGTACATTAAAATTTAAATGTCATAGTCGGTCATCCTAATGACCGACTAATTATACTGACCAAACGAACTAGCTACCTGAAAACCGATAACAGCGGATCACGGCCAGGACGGAACGGCTTCTTTAGACAATGCCACCTGTTCCGAAGACGAGAACCAGCTATTCATGTTACTTTAAAGCATGCAAAAAGATTGTTTAAAGGATGAGTTTTAGTTGCTAGATATTTAAAGATGACGTTTACCTCCAAAAGACATTAATGTAAATAATCATGTTTCTTGTAATTTATTATTTTAATTCAGGACATGTAGAAATAATGCTGCTGTTAAAATAACGCCGCATTGGATGAATAAACAAGATTGCATCGAAGCTTTCATCGATACCATAGAATTTCCCTCAGTCGATGCAGACAAGCGATGCTTGTAAATAGGCAGTATTCATTACCGTAATTCATCAGTTGTAGTTCTTGATGGGTTAGCAGATCATACCAAACTTAGGAGACGGTAAACAATATGCCTATATTCGTATATTGATGCATTTATCAATTTCACTTGCTTTTTTGTTAAACACTTTTTCGCAGTTACTGTTACAGAAGCTCTCGAAGAGTTATTTATATATATATATTATTTTTATGACGAAACTAATTGTCGTTATCTTACCGTTCTGAAGATGCTTGACAACTATTCCTTCTCAGGCGGAAATACTTTATACACTAATTTAAGTTTTATTGATTCCAGTATATTTTGCTTTTTATCTACGTGGCTGCACTTCAAACCTTAAAAATAATGTAAATGTTTTAGTATCGACAAATGAATCATTACCGAAATTAGATGTTTGTATGTGTGAGGGGGGACAGACATTAGGGTCAGGGGTTCATAAGGAATGGTATACACGTTTAAGCTCACTTTCGAATGCATATTGCATATTGACGCCACCGCTTAGCCATCACCGATGCCTACAGTGTTTTGATATTGTATCAATCATGTAAATTTAGCAAGATTCATATTTGACATTAATTAATTTGATTGGATAAATCAGTTTAAAAAGTGTTGGATATTGTTTGTGATATTAAAATTATACAGTATATAAAAACATGACACAAAGACAGTTGGACGTATTACACTTTCGTTTAGAACGCGACGATACTAGAGACTTAAAACATCGGCGAACAGAAATAGTATGTGAGTTGAATGAACAATTTTCTATCACGGTAAAAAGATACAATCATTCTGTATACGTGCTACTGCGTAGGGGCAACAAATGTTTAAAGCTACCTTTTGACATTTTCGATTCCATTTGCAATTCTCAAATAACTGTAACGTACTTAAAACATTTTCTTGAAGATAATCATGATGGATAAATTTTTGTGTTGCTACTGCGGATTACAGTTTGTTTTAGTGGAGTTTTGAGCACGAGGAAAATGAGCGTTTACATACAAAAAGTCATAGTATGTTGTTCTGTGTTTACCAACATTATTTAGAAAAGGAAGAGTGTGCGGAATGCAAACCCTACATTTCAATGACTGAGGATAACTTTCGAGGATTTATTGACAAGGATTACCATCAACATCATTCAAGTTGAGAATCTGTATCACTGTGAAAAATGTTCACCTACGTGGCCATATTGCCTTACGTGTGCTGAGTTTTATCCAATCATATTCTACCTGATGTTTTACAGCAAACGGTTCAGGTGTTTTGCCAGTCATTTGCTGTACAATAAGTTAACTAAAGTAACCTATAAAACTAGAAGACATTATTAAATAAGTAACATTCTCAGTTTGGACATAGACTTGGGTTCACCTTAAAAGAAGAAACCATGAGCATTAAAAGGTTGCCGCAAGAAGAGGAGTCCAGTGAGCACAATGACGGAACCATGAGCATGATTTGTGAACCAAACACGTCGGAAGTGTTCACGCTAGCGGAAGAGTTAGCTTTTAAAGACAAAAACATTCGATGTAACTTTACAATTATCAAATGGATTGGAGTTTTGGTTTTGATTACAACTTGCGCCGTACCCGGAGTTGTTATATTGTCACAACGGGACTGCACTTTACCTGTTAGCGACGGTGGTGTGAAACCTAACTTGAACCAAACGGAATGCCTGTATGTGAAGCAGTTTTATTTACAAGAAAGCCTCTACGCGACAGTATGTAACCAAGCTGGATACGTATTTCTGGATATAAGAAAGTTTGTTAACGGAACAGCTACCATTATTGGCGTTGACCTCAGTCTGTTACAGTGGTTAAGCTTAAAACAGCTTTCATCCAGCATAGACATTGCCGTAACAGAGGCTCGTACCTACTGGAAAGAACTTAAGCTGTACAATGGAAAACTCGTGATTTAAGCTACGCGACCATAATTATGGATGTATGCTTACTGGAGTCTTATTTTGACTCTTTCTACGCTAAGGCGATTCTTGAGAAAATGAGCGGAGTATTCAGCAAAAATTGTATCGGATGCGTCACAAACAGTCTTTCGCAGATGGATCACTCATGTTTGACATTAACTAAAACGGAGCCGTTGAAGTTATACTTTGAAGACATTCTACTCAAAGTGGACGAAAACGAAATATTGAGAAACTGGGAACATTCTATTTCGCATTTAGAAGATTATTCCATCATCTTGGGATAATATAGACTCAAACTCTATTGTCGCGACTGGCGTGAAACGGACATGAAGTCTGCAGCTTGGAAGTCCAAAATGATTCGAATGACAATGCAGCTATTTCGTTTACAGCACAGACTAGATTAACATGTTTGTTGTGTTTTTGGAATAATACTTAACAAAAAGATGGATTTAACAACGTACAATTTATATATTCTGTCTATCATTTATCATATTTTATCGGCGTATCTTAGAAGAAGACGTATTATTTATAACTGATGTTTGCATGTTTGATTTCAATTGTACATGTATTTTGTTTATATCCATTTTGTCATATCGTAAATTAATAATCTGTTTGATCACTGAAATGTTTCATGTATATATATATTTTAAGGTGACATATAGGTCCGTTGGGCCGGGTGTTGACTTAATAATACATGTATTGTATGTATATTTGTACATTCATAACATATGTCACTATAATAAACAATTTACTTACTTACTTACTTACATTTAATATTAATGTCGGTGTTATATTGTATCCAGTAAACATTTCAATGTTGTAAAATTCTTTTGTGTAGTAAATATGTAACTGTCATAAATGTTTCGTCATTATTTATGCCTTTACAAATTAAATCCCCGTGTTTTTGGCGAATTTGAAGAAAGAAAACTAATATTAATATAAACTTCGGCACACTTTCTCGTTCTATGTTTTGTTTTTGTTGTTTATTTTTGATTCACAGCTTGTCATATATTCAGTAAAAACAACATTGATTAAACTGCTCTACATTTTTTATTTTGTTTTCATCAGAAATACAATTCTATCGTACAATATTACACACGCATTACTGCTAAAATACAAGTGAATATATTTTTAATAATATGTACAAATATACAAACACGCGCACACACATTTTTACTTGAATAAGAAAAGTTCAGTTTCCTTTAAACACTTAGCATATAAAACATCAGCTATTAAAATGTATATATATATAATATTCAGACTGAATTCATACGGTAAGGATGAGACATCTGATTAAACGCATTGATACACTGTTTACAATGCGAATAGGCAACAGAAGTAACGCGGTACACATAAAGATCATTTCCAGTCGTATTCCGGGGATCGAAAAGGTTCACAAAGTCTTCGATATTGTATCCCAACAGTCTATAACGCAGAAATAGTACGCAATATAGTCAGCCAACAGCAGATTTATCTCTTTGAATTTGAACACCGTTATATATGACGGTTTTAGCCATCTTGTCAATCCACTGTGCAACAACATTGCTGTTTTCCCGCGGAGGCTTGCCGTAACTGTCAAAGAACTCCGTATGACCGTCACCATCGCCATATATGGCAATCCAGTGGGAACCCGGTTTATTATGGGGTCAGTGTTGACAATTAATCCGTAGTTAGTATGTTTTCGCACATTTGGGATTCGGTCAGCCGCAAACACGCCGGCGACTTTTTCATGTAAGATCGGATCGCATTTTATGATACATTCTAGTTGAGAAGTGTTCATGTTGAAAATATGACGTCTCTCTCTTGGTTGATTTCTAAATGACCCGGACCCTCACTGTACACCAAACAACTCACGGGCTCTGAAATAACGTTAAAGAATATCTACAGTATGTGTTAATACATGTGCATTATTTGAATATTCGTATTAACAAAGCCATAAGAACAGTGTTAGATTGAAAACAATTACAAACTGTCGAACAAAATTAAAACAAACAACATACATAGAACGTTAAAATGAGTGTGAGCTCTATTTATATTACCAATTATCGCTAATAATTATGTTGCGAAATTAGCTAACTTACCGGTCAAGCTCGTTTTGAACTGCACTTCCAGTCTCACATTGCCGTACTTCATTAAGGTTAGGTACTGTCCGTGGTGGAAAAATTCAGGCTCTAACTGGAAGGCGAAGAGTGTGGAGCCGCTTATAAAATGGTTTCTGTCCAGTGCATTGCCTTCATTGCGCCTCCATTTTCCAGCATACAATAGCAAGTTGGTGAAACTACGTATGACCTTTGCTCCATTAGTAAAGTCTAACTTGAGAGGCTGACCACCCACTGGCAATCCGTCCGAATAGAGAGCAAGATGCTGAATCCCGCAATTTTCAAAGTTGAAGGGATTGGTTGTATAATCTCCGTTCAAGGCTTTGCTCTTAACAAAGCCGATAATAACTTTATTCGGTCTTTTGCCTTGGAAGAGGTTTTCCCAGTTAAATGATGTGCTTCCCGTAGCGATACTCTGTGACCGACACTCCACCTTAGTATAGGGGTACAAGGCATTGTGTTTTTCCAACATTTTCGAATGCCCAAAAAGCACACCGGTGTCACTACTATTTTGTTTTAGCCAAGATGTAGATGTCCTCGATTTCGATCTTGTAATCGGTATATGAATCAGCGGCTAGCAGAGCAAAATTGTCTGGACTTCTGTAGAGTTTGACTTTCACATCAACTTGATTTAAAAGGTATCGCTCCAGCGAGAACAAATCGTGAAAGATAGGCCCCTGTAATTCAATCGTCTTTGACAGGGCAATCCAATTTGAACGCAAAAAGAGACCATTGTTGGAGCCTGTAAAAAAAGATGAAACAAAAATTTAATTTTCAAAATAATATGTTGCCTATTTTTTCAGTTAATAAACTATTCAAAATATTTATTTGAGCTTACCTTTTTAATCAAAATTGTAAAATTCTTTCAAAGGAGGATTTGACAATAATATTTTTCACTACATTGTATTAAGCAATTTTTAAAATTTCAAGTGTTAAATTTGAGATTAACCAAAACTTAATTTCAGAGAAGGATTTGACAATAATATTTTATTGAGCAGTGAACTGGCATTATAGCGCAATTTAACATAACAAGAAAAGTATAACACAGACGTGTTATATGTGGACGACATTTAAAGAAGTTAGATGTTGGGTGTAAGAGTTCATGCAGGTATTAGCATAGCACTAACCACATTAAATGAATTTGCTCTATTTAAATTCAACATTATCTTTCAAAATTGTCCTACCACGTACATGGCAATTCCTTTGGTACTTTCAGGATGAAAAATCTATACTAACTTTCTATATTCAGCATCTTGATCCCGTAAACCAGGGGGGGGGGGGGGGGGGGGGAATGGGAGGGGATGGGGATGAGTCACAATTATTCTTAACAACAGAAAAAGACCTACAAAAAAAGGTTATACAATCATTATTTACTTTATAGACACGAAATCGCCCACTTGTAAAACAGAAACCCACTAGAACCGTCAATTTCAACATCAAAAACATTTGTAAACAAAGAACCATCATAATATAGGTCAAATTCACGCGCCGAAAATCAAGTCATAGGATTGCCAATATTCGTAAACAGAACACAAACTGCAATATCATCCAAGAATAACTATCTGAACAATGTCTCTCACTACATGTACACTCTTTCTATAACTGCTTACAAAAATAAACTTTCAATTCGCATAATTAAAAGAAAACACCGACTAATCGATCTATTTATATAATCTATACATGTATATATTTATATTTATAGTTAAGGGGAGATAATTCAATTCAATATTTATATACTCAATTATAAATAGCTTGACCTTGAACTTAACGTACATACGACATGGTTCCCGTTCATTACTCAACGATCTATATATAAAGCCGGGGGCATAGTATAAAGTATGGTGTGGAGTCTTGGAGTGGAGTCTTGGAGTGGAGTCGGGAGTCTGACCTTGGAGCTGAATTTTGGAGCTGAATTTTTGGAGTGACAATTTGGAGTCTGACCTTGGAGTTGGTTTAGTCTCAGTTTTGAAATATTTCATGACAATGATATTCTTTTTTATCTGTAGCGGGCATGGGTTCAAATCTTATAGTAAACATACTTATTATTTTATGTAATAAGCATGTTTCAGTACACACGAATGTCTTCTAAGCTATTTATGATCAATATTTTTAATTGCACTTTAATAATAGGTAATTACGACTTTCTTTCTTTATAGCAACACAATGTTAAGTTTGCTGATCTGCATGTGTTAAAAAACTGTGCGGTGTTTTAAGATTTTAACAAAAAATAATTAAAGAATGCCTTGCAAGTTGATAATAATCTTCATACCAGTAGTAATATTGTATGGTATTTTACATTTTTAACATGTATTTTTTATCTCAAGAGTACAATATGGGCAGAATATACCTTAAACTATTTTAAATTTCTATTTTTTTGACAGCAATTTTTTCTGAAATCATAAACAATAATTGTCATTATTTTTATATCTGCCGAGGACTTAAAGCCTTCTTTCATTATGATTATCAGTTTAAAAGTCAAAAGTAATGTTCAAAGAACAGTTTTCAGAAACAATACTGTAGAACTGGTTTTTATTCACGTTAGTTTTATTTTCGCTAATATTCGCGAATCGTTTACCTAGTGAATTCATACATATCGCAAATATATGATGAGTTTTGATATATCCGATAATTATGCGAAAAGAGGCAACTTTAACAGAACTGATAATCACTTTAAACGCCGCATAAAATTCCTTTTTGGCCACAATTCAGTTATTTGATTTAATTACTTATGAAATCGTGACCACGGTAATAAATTATCCTTATATACTTACGATTTCGAGTCTTACGACGTGGCAAGTTCATAAATACGCGAATAATGAAATTATTGGTGATTTTTTTTATGAAAATCGCGAAATTTTCTCCACGCGAAATTAATGCGTTTTACAGTTTATTATTCTTACATCCCATGACATCTATCACAAAATATGGATGCACCTGCACTTTTTGTAATGAGTCAACCTTGTTATGGCAGGAACCCATAAGTGTCAAGATTAGATCATTGTTTTTCTTGAAATTCTCTTGGGCTGTCATGGTGCCTTGAACTGACCATTTAGCATGTCATATAACTGAGCAGTATCACTGGCAGGAACATAGAGAGAACATTGTTTGAACCATTATTGACCTATTAATTTGGAGAAGACATACCCAACAAAACATTTATTGTACAAGAAACAAATCTGAATATTTAATGTCATTAATGTTGGCCATTTTATGTTGTTTCCATCAATTGATTTTCTAACTGGTTTGCATAAAAGTAAATAACTTGATTATACATGATCAGCATGCTAATATATATATTGCATACTTCAAGGTTTGAGATCCTTCATGTATTCATATTGCATCACAGTTGTTTTATTGAAATGAAAGTACAACTTTATACTAACAAATGATATTTAATTATTTTAATATAAACAATTGTTGTAATACATTTGTATTAACCACAGGTTTGCTTTATTAAATGTTTAATTAAAGCTGTAAAAATTCCCATTCCATAAGAACACCTTGAATTCACCTTAGAACAGATGTTTTATTGCTAAAGCTCAAGTTCAGTCTAATTGTCGAATAATGATTTAAGGTACACCAAGAGTTAATGTCCAGCGTCTATCATCTCAGTTCCCTAGAGACTGTCTCTGCTCCAATTAACACAGAAAAAAGCTCTGCAGACATTGTGTTATGAAGTTTCTTGAATTTTGACAGTTATTTATAAAAATCACATATCTAGTTGTCCTAAAGAAAACAAACACTGTCCACAAGTATCCCAGACTGGGACAAATTTATAGGGGATCATATTATTTAACTCCAAGACTCCACTCCAAGACTCCACTCCATGCTTTATACTATGCCAAAGCCGGGCCACATGGTTCTCAGCATTCGCTAGCGCCGGCCTAATTGTACTATAGTAAATACAAGTTTTAGCTTTCCAAAAAGCTAGTCGGTCATTAGCAAATAAATTAAAAGAATGAGTAGGTATGTATTCGTTCATGTATTTACTTTTGGACCAATGTAAGTCAATGATATGGCCAGTTTTCTGTCGATCAAAGTCACACAGACTGTATCTGACAAACTATTTGTGAATTTAGTTGATGTTTCAAGTTTTAAGTTTATTTCCATTTACATTTCTCTGTATGTACAAACATAAACAAGAGAACATATAAACATTGTACAATTCTGTTACTTTAAAGCATGCAAACAAAGTTGAACGGCTGATGTTTGATTTATTGAAACATGAATAATACGTGTACGGGCTAAAGGCATCAATATAAATAATCATGCCTCTAGTAGACGTAATTTATTTTTTTCAGGACGTGTAGAAATAATTACTTTGTTTAAGCACCAGCGAATCTGATGAATATGTTACATTAACGCGAATGCTCAAAGAGGTACCATAGAACTTTCCACAGTTGATACTTATTTGTACATTTAGAGAAAAGCCACGCTTATAATATTCAGTATTCATTACCAACATTCATAAAATGTAGTTTTAGTTGGTTCAGCAGATCTCGTCAAACTTGAAGTTGACGAGCGTTAAAAGACAGTAAACAATAAATTAGGATGCTGATGCATTTATTACTTTCACTTAAGCTTTATGCTGCTATTATCTTTTGTTTTTGTTTGAACGATTTTCTGTAAAACTATTAAAGGAACTCAAGAAGCACTATTTGTATTTAAATTAATCTATCATCATAAAAATTGTCGTTATGCCACTGTTCTGAAAACAACTTTTTCTTTACTTTAAAGGCTGGTTTTGCATTCCTTGCAGTATATTCTAGTAGATCGCCCTTACATAGAAATGATAGTGCTTGTGTTGTCTACCTTACTGTACTTGTCAAAATAATGTTATCGTTTAGTATCCCAAGACCGAAATCAGATCCGTTATATTGCATGTGTATGGGGAAGCAGTCATTGGGATCACGGGCATCCCCGGAAATCTTTTACAAGTAAAACTCAATTTGGATTGCAACTGCGACGAATCCAACCGTTCACTATAGACCCCAAGAAGAGAACGCATAGATATATGCGGTTTTGAGAGGGAATATGGGAATCAAAATAAATCAATTCGTATTTCGTTAATAATGCATATATTCAAGGGCAAGTTTTGAACTTTATGGCGGCGAAAGTTTTGTAACATAAATTAAATAGTTAAAGTTTAAATGATAAAAATACAGAAGCACGTATAGAATGGTTACCAAGTTTCCATTTCAAAACAATCGTTTAAGTTTTGTTTTCTTAAAATAGATTAAAAGGTCACTTTGAAAACCACCGAAGACGAAAAATGTGAAAATATTACAGGCTCGGTTTCATTGAGCCTGTTAAAGACTTTAAAGCATATCAAAAACATAAAATACCGCATCGTAATTAGAGCTCCAACTTGGATATCAAAAGGACAGGGAAATAGATAGATCTAAAAAAACATGGCAGTTTTTGTGCAACAAGCTCAAAACGAGGCACTTTTATGCAAATCTTTGAGAAAGAGCATAATACATGTATATAAATGTCCCTCTAAATGAGTAATTGCGAATAAAAGATAAAATGTAATGTTCATAACTAATGAAGACATGGGTAGTCATCAAACCAACTAGGTTTAAACTCTCGCATCTCAGGTTATTTTAATAGTGCGCTCGTGAAATGCAAAAGTGTGTAATTATGGATTGAAATTATATTTCAACAAACTTGACTAACTAAGTACTTGTAACTGAGGTAACGTGTCGCCATTTATCCTATAAATTGATATCAGACAAGTTCAATAAACAAAATCATTATTGATGCTTCCACGCTGAATGTGTAATCATAACCTCATCTGGCCATCCTAGTCGTTTATCTCTCTCGTCCGCAGCTTATTGGTCGTATTGATGACTGTCTTTTAGCGTAGCGCCGCCCAATTGACTACACTTATGATATTAGATAAAAATATTGCCCATGCTGATCTCCTATGTTTACTTTAAACAATGGCCATGTCACATTCGCTAAACCTCCGGTATCTTCTGATAACATTCACCAAATTTGCACTGGAAATCGCAAACAAATGGCAAAATCGCTGACCCCCCCCCCCTTTTTTTTTTACTTTAAACAATAATCACCTCACTTCGCTTAACTTCCGTTAACTTCTGAGAACATTCGCAACATTTGCACTGGAAAGCGCAAAAAGCAAAATCTCTCTTTAAAAGACAATATTTTGACAATTAAGCAAGTTCTGAGCATTCGTTTCCTCCTAAATGCTTGTTTAAAACATCTCCTCGTTTACTATAAGCCTCTACTGTTTCACGACCGTATGTTTGGTGATTTATACCACAAGAAAGAAATTTTTAATATTAACACATGGACATGAGTTTTTTTGAAACCCGCATAATGTCATCTAACATGGCAGACACTGAAATTGACATCATTAAAACTAACAAACAAAAACAGGAAAATGTGCGAGAACCACCAATATTACATGTTTAAGTTCAGCATTCTAACGAAATTGTTGAAGATCAGAATAGTAAATTTAATAATTTGAGTCCCTGTCAGGCTGCTCATCCCCCCACCCTAGGACAGTGACGAAATTTTGTTGTTGAACTCTAGATTTTGGAATACATTTTTGGTTGAAAGTGTATGCTAATGACCGACTAGCTTTTTGTAAACTTTTGTTTACAGACAGCCTTTCCCGCAAAAGTCGGAGCGTGCTCGATTGGAAATTCCGACATTTAGAACAGGGAGAACTCCAATCGAGTGCGTCGGAACTGTGTTCTGGCAGCGTTCTACCCATTCCATCGAAATAGGTGGTGTGAATCGGTCAGTGTTTTATACTGCACCAAACTGAAATATTTTTAGATACTGGTTTTTTGCCATAAAATAAGATAATGGTTACATTTCAGTACTATGCCAAGAATTTCACCAACATAAATACCAGAAATAGTGTTATTTTTCAGTAAATTATAAATATTGCTTTTTGTTGACTGATCTAAAAACTAGGAAAACTTAGTTGAACTATGAAGTATGGCTTATTAAGACCATTAGGAGTTCTTTAGACTTCAAAAGATATAATAAACATGCAATTATGTAACACTTGTTATAATCAAAGCGCTGAGAGCGTTGAAAGACTGGCGCGCTGGTTGAATCGAACTTGCCCTGCACAGATATCATTACTGTAAACATATGAAACTATGTGTGTTTTTTTCGTTAAACTTTGTGACAGTTACTATCATCAACATTAGCAAATAATTCAGTATATTCAGGGATTTCAATAGATGCAGGTACTTGTATTTTGATGCAAGGAAATTAGGTTTTCCACTTTTAGGTTGGGGGGTCTTTTTGATGCAGGAGCGTATGATTAGTGCTTAAGATTTGCTAGAATAACGATGATCAGGCTCCGCCACAACTGAGTAGGGTCAACAATGAAATGCACAAGGCGCACGTACCTTAAAGGGGCAACTTGACTGTTTCACTGCGCATGTCTGTACTGTCAGCAGACAACGACAGTAGTAAACCAATTTTGTCTGGCGGCTATAACCGCCAGAGAATCCTTAGCGAGTTTCGGTTATCTTTCCTTGAGGTTTAAATTAGGCGGTATTCCCCACGTTTACAAGTACATAACAACACCAGCTAGTGTTAGTTTAAAAATACAAAGACATTGGAGTCATATTACAGATGTATGTTTACCATTATCCCAACTGGGTTGTTGATGGCAATTTGATGCCACTTAACCTGGTCACTGACTTAATGCCATAGGCTACATATGTTTGGAATGCCTACATTACTGTGATATGTTAAACCTTCGAGTTGCACAAATTCTGCACAATGTTTGCCATATAATGTTGTTCAGTGCGCTGTTTACACCTTCCAGTTGCTGATTTAAAAAGTATCAGCTGTACTTCTTCTAATCTTTATCACAAATACTAAGTGCATATTTACTCGACCATGCTTTATCCATGTCAAGGTTTATCATGAATTATTGTGATGAGCAATAAGCCTTGTTTATAAGCAGCTTGAAAGAGAGTTTTTAAAAAAGATACAGAGAGCAAGTGTGACGTCATCCAGCAGCCAATCAGAGGCCTCTAGATTTTGGTTTACAACAGTCGTTTATTTTCTGATAACGACGGAGAAAGAGTCTAAGGGGCAACAGGACTATATAAACCTCAAGATGGCGCTTGGGCAGGCTTTTCTATAATTTAATGCATGTTACACATCAAGGAGCCCTTTTTTTCAAAATTTGAAAACACTACTGAACAATTTGTTTGAAATTTTTCACAGATGTACATTGTAAGCCTTTTAAACATTTCATCTAAAAATTTAAGTGAAATATTAATTATAAAGGTGACTCTCAGAAAAAGTTTAAACCTGTCAGCCAGAAGATTTTGAATTTGAATTTCCCGGGAGGTGTGTCTAACTGATAAAACACGGTGTTTGTAAACACAAGCACGTGCTAATGTTTACATTCAGCAGCAAGAAAGCATGTACAATAAGACTGAAGCTTAATCTCACAGAGTTATGAAATGTTAAGCTTTTTATCCTCTGTGCTCTATTTTGCCTAAATTATTTCCTTTGCAATAGAATCTGTCATTTATAATAATGTTTCCTTTAATATTATAAACAATTCAACACATAATAGTTTTCTATAAAGAATCTACAAAAGTTTCCCTCCTTTTTCAAAGATAGAACAATAGCATGGTATCAGCAAACAGACCAGATATCTGCTGCTTCATAGGTTACAGCAGGATCGCAAATTAATTTTGTGACATTATCTTTTTATGTTGTGATAATAGAAACATTCCTGGCTAAAGTTATGAATGAAATATTTAGTGTTGTACTGCTTGTCTTTTACAACAAATAGGAAAATATGAATTTAAATTAAAGAACAAAAAAAAAAGAGAAATAAGTCCAAGACATAAGGAAATTCAAAGGAACCTGTAAGGAAAAATAGAAGTTCATAATCAGTGCAAAGGGAGTCTTCATTCTATCGTCTGCTGTAATGCAGTGACTCACTCTCTACAGGCTATTTTTACTACAGTTAATTATAACTGGCAGATAGCTTGTATGTAAAGCTACACCCTAAAATACTCGCTGCCGAGGCAGCGAATGTTGCCCCTGCGACCTGTGTTTACAATGCAAGAAACAGAAAATTATGACATGTCGATTTTGAATAAACGGATGTCGGTGAATTTAACGCTTGTAGAAATAAATCAAAGCTGTTAACGGTTGTCGAGCGCAACAACCGTTATGATAGCTCGGCCCGGTCCTTAATGCTGAGCAAAATCTCGATCCACAACTAATCCATCCTAACCAAAATGGCAACCCACGTTATCTCCCGCTTGTCACGTGACTGATTTGTTTTTAATCGTTCTTCTGATATCCCTTAAAAGTTGTTCGAACAACAACATAAAATTGTTTTCTTGTTTTTATTTGTAGCATTATCTTTCAAAGTTCGCATTCCTTCTCGAAATATTTGTATTTTCTTAAAATGCACTACTTTTTATGCCACACAACTACGAAATCTTTCAGGTGCAACTAAACTACTCATGCATATCCAGTTGCTTGTTCACTACCGTAGCTGGTCATGATTTCACCATACAATTGTTCGATGGAATTTTTGGCATGGATGCTCCAAAATTACACGGAATCTTACTACGAATCGCTCAAGATTCGTGGAATGGTGTGCTGCATTGTGCTTCACACTTGTGCAGAACGTGTCGGCCTGCTCTCGCGGTGACCACTTACTTGATACGCTCTCGTGGTCGCAATGATACACCCGAAGTTCAGGACTGCGCGTCGCAGAGTTCACGGCATCGCTAGTTAAGACTGGCGCATGCGCAATGCGCCAGTCTAAAAACCTATCATGATTCTGTTCCGACATCCAATCTCACTCGTTTGGCAGATTCTTAGACTCTTAATCAAGTAATAGTTACATAGTAATAATATATTATGACCCATCATTCGTCCAGAAAATAAATGGTGAGTACTCACCGTTTGGATCAGTTACACCAGGACTATCAGCATCATCCATCAACCAGCCTTGAGTTGTCACCTGACTATTCAGCGCATTCTGGCCATTATTCAGTAATGTTTGGATATACGCCCTGTATGGATTGTAGTTGCAGGTGATGCTTGATTTGTTCTGCAGAGAAACTTCTGTTGACGAAAACAGAGTTTGAAGAAACAAGTTGGCCGGACCCACTTTTCGACCTTTATATCCGTTAGTGCCGTCCCATCCGCCTTTTCTACTTTCAGTTTCACATAAATCTGTGAATTTTTCAAGTCCAAGTAATCCATTGAGTTTTGTCCGCTGATTCTAAATTCAAATGGACTCTCCGAGGATGCTTGTGACATGGGACGAATCTCGTCGTAGTACACATCGCCGACACTAGTCTGAGTCGGCGGAATCTCAAACAAATTTAGTTCTGAAATAATTCCTTCCTTACACTCGTCTTCGTTGAACAAAGCCATTGTCTTACAAGTTTTCGAAAATATCCTTTTTGGTTTTCTTCGCTTTTTGGCCTTTCGCCGGGATAGGATTCCTTCTTTTCTCTCCTGCATTTCCCTCGCGCTTGCCTGGATCCGACTGAAAGGCTTTGGCTACTTCTTTTGGGTTTATACCCTCTCTTTCTAGTTCCGACTTAGCTATTGCTGCCGTTTGTTCTGATGGTAAAACGGCACGAATTATCAGTTGTTTCCTTTCTCGCGATGTTTTGGAATCTTCGATCGGTATCACGCACGCTCGCGTTCCCGCGCCAGTTTGTTTGATCTTTCCGGCATTCAGTCGCTCAAAATAGTCCACCCATTTTTGTGGGTCGGGAACATACAGCTTCATGTTTTTCTTAAAGGAACGGACAGCGTTTCAAGTGTCAAGCGCACAGGTTTCACTAAATCTGTCGCAAACGTGTCGTTCTCTTGTTTTATATATATAGCGAATTCCCGAATTTCTTTCCTTCTCACAGGCACGTAGTAAGGACTGTCTAGTGTGTGGTCCCACTGGCTTTTCTTGTTTTTTTCTAAACGTCTTAGCAAGGGTCGTGCCTCTCCTTTCACGATGCTTTCTCCGCAAACATCCGAATATATGTAAAGTCGGTCACTTGTTTTGGTAGAAGCGTTTTCTGTGGCGCGAAAATCGACTAATGCCACTTTCCAGGTGCCCTCTAAATATATAGGTACCTTTAAATGCACTTTGAAATGGCTAGTTTGGTTTTCCGAAAAATAGTTGTTGCTTTCGTCAATTTGCACGAAAATGTAAATGTCACTCATCATGTTGATTTGAACATCTCCACAACGGGTTTCAACAAAAACGGTAACAAGTCGCTGTGTTTTTTAAGTAACCTTTGTTGTTGTTTTGGTGTGAGATCCTTAGAACCATTCGTCGAATAACTGTTTTGTTACTTGACAATTTCTTTTTAAGTGTCTTCTCAATGGGACACGTACCAAATAAGACATTGTAAATGGCTTCCAACACGACTTTAAATTGTTCCTCTGTTAGGGCTTTTATTAGAACTTTGCGCTGCTCAATCGTTGAATACGCGAGAAATTCCAGTAACGCTAAATGTTTTTCAACCTTCATGTTTGCTATATTATGAATTCAAACGGACTGCTTTTTATCCGCACTATTTAAACTTTTTAAATCCTCTTCACCTATCCACGTGTCGTACTTTGGAGGCCAACCTGTCCACCTTACCAAATACTGCTTTTGTTCTCCGCGTGTTTCAGTTCGTAGCACTCTTTCCACTAGGTAAATGTCTTGTTCATATGCTTTTTTCAACTGATTCTGATAAAAAGTGCCAATCACAATTTCTCCCGCATAATCTTTCAATTGATACTGAGGAATGCTTTCTCTCATAAAACGTTTATTAATCACAAATAACTCTCTCGACCAGCGCTCGTCGTATTCTCGCTGAAATGGTTTGCGCGTATAAGAAACTCGCACCAGTTCGCCCACTTTATACTTGAAACCCATCAATCCCGGTGTCTTCTTTATGACTGGTGTAGGGCTTTTATCGTATTGAAGTTTCCATAATTCTGTAGAATCACTCTGCTTTACATTTTGCGGCGCTCTTTTGATGGAACGGTGGTAAGTCTTATTGTAACTCTCTGTTATGCTCTGAAGAACATCTATCCATCTGTGAACTTGTTTATGTGTCATGTATCGCACCAGCCGTCCCTTGATTGTTTTGATTGCGCGTTCAGCGTAAGAGGCCTTTACCAAATTCTGAGTAACGAAATAATTCACGTTTTGCTCCGTTAAAATTCTTTTAACATCTTTGTTGGAGAATTCTGTCCCTTTATCACTTCTAATATTTGAAGGTTTTCTTTTTTGTGCAAATATCTGTTTAATCGCCTGAACCATTTCTTTGCCGGTCTTGGTGCGCAAAGCCACTGTCCATACAAACTTGGAAAGTATGTCTCCAGCGAGCAGAAAATAAGAGTAGCCATCATTCTGCTTTTTATAATACTCCATATTTGCCGTATCAACGTCCCACTGATAGTCCACATAAGGGGAAACTACTCGCCTACGTTTAAATTTCCCGCGTTCTTCTCTGTGTACGGCATAATCTTCCTGTTTTAAAAGCCAGTCATTGATTTTCTTTCTGCTGATTACAAATCGACCTTCCTTTCTCACGGCTCTGTATAACTTTTCAACTCCGCTATAAGCGGCGGCGTGAATTGGATCGTAGTATATGCTTTTAAGGTAATCCTGGTATTTCATAGTCGGAGCCATTTGATCTTCTGTTCTTTTGTATTTTGTTCTTGTACAGTTGAGTTGATTTGCTTAGTCCGTTTTCTTTTGACCGGAATGCCCGGTGGTGGCGGAAGAACTGATCCCCCAGTCTGAAACCGTCTTGAAGCAGATAGAAAGCTGTGCGGTATGTTGATATGTGTCAGCGCCGCTTCGAATTCCCGAACTCCCGTCGGACGAAAATCTTTGTAATCTTTTAACTGCACTTTTATCAGGTCCACGATATTTGAACCGGTGATCGTTTCTCCAGATATGATAACTTCCCCTTTCTTGTTCCAACTGATGTATGGAAGAATGTATGTGAACAATGCACGCGCTCGACCTTGTAGCGTTTTAGGAAACAAGCCCACTAACTTATCAGCAGATAAATCGTTGTCTGTGACCCGATTAGTTTTTTCTGCGTCCTGCTCTAAATAGTTCGATGCGACTCGTCCGGATGAATTGTCTTCTATCACCTTTTCACTGCAGGTTTCTGGATGAGATGATAAGAGGCGGCGGTATCTATCAAAGGGTAACAACACCATTTTCTGCATGGTGAGACCTTTATGTCACAAAGTCTATCAGATGTATGAAATCTTTGCAGAAACTATCCCCCCTTTTTATAAGGGCTGATAGACAATTGTATCTTCATCCGGGAAAATCTTGGTTCGAACTCTGTATGCATCTTCTGTAATAGTTGGAGAGAAATCTAACACTAGATAGCCGTATGGCGATGAAGTAGCGTCTTTAAAAGCTTCCATGAGAAACGCGCTTTTTCCTAGGAAAGCTTGCCGGGCTAGGCACTGCAATTGTGACACATCTCTCGGGTTTTTCATCAACACATATATGTGTGTATTTAAATTGATGGTGCGACTGTATTTTCCTTTACAATACAAATTCTGGTTCAAGTATAGAACGCTAAGATGTCTATGATGCATTCCTTTTACAAACATTTTTTCCATTTTTCCTGATGATGTCACACTATCCATTAAATCGTCAAGAATCACTTAATTGCAATCTCCCTCGTGCGCAAGCTGAGTGAGTTCTTCTTCCGAAGGCAATCCTTGGTGAAACTTGATAAATGGTAGTTCTCTCTCCATTTGATCAAACAGCGGTTGGAACATACTGTAACAATACAACACTTTTTGCGGCGGACTTGCAAACATATCGTCTTTATGTCGCAAAAGGCGAAAAACCCATGTCGTCTTACCGCTACAGGTAGCACCGGATACTACGATTGACGTGCATTCCGGGAAGGGATACATCTTTGAAAATGAAATTATATCCTGTTTATGCTATTTTATACACTTTTATCAGCCTAGAGGGTAGTAGGTGCTATACACGGTATAATGGACATAAGTGATGAGCACCGGGATCCATTTGGTATCCGGTCTGCTGAATTGCAGAGAGAAGCGCCACACCAACGACAACGTTGAAAGTTTAAAGACATCTGAAACAGTATAGGTTTATAAAGTGCTGGTCAACATGAAATAATGCTTTTAAATTCGTTAAACAAAATATATTTACAATATTTAAATATATAATTTTCGCTACTTAACTACTTACATTTCTTTCTGAATTTATACGTCTTTAACCTACACTAATGTTTACATGTTCCGCAACAATGATTTGAAGGTATCTCACTTAATATAGACCGACACAAGTTTTAGCTTTCCAAAATGCTAGTCGGTCATTAGCTCAACCTTTTAAGAAGACGGCACAAAAGTTTAAACTTTAAGCCACTTGAAATTAAAGCGCTTTTTATTTATTGGATGTCATACAAAAATGTAAGTTTATTTATAGGTATTCCTTCTTTCGAAGGAGATGTATTTAAGCAGGTGATAAAACTAACCCTGTTTGCAAACAAAATAATTCACCTGAAGGTAAACCGAAATTGAAAAGTTTTTCAAACACTATTTTGTGTCACAAAGTGTTAGAAAGCAACGATAATCAAGCTGTAAATATATACCAAAAGCTTCAGAATATGTTTTTAAAAAACAAAGTTTTTCACTGTCACAGAGTGGGAGAGAAAAATGTTCACACAGTCTGGCCGGGACTCACTGGTATAACATTGCTCTTTCTGATCAAGAACAATTTCGTTAGAATGTTGGTATTTACTTAGAATGTCTTATGACTTCCAATAACAACCAAACGTGTTAATTTCAAATTTGCCTAAAGTATGCACTTTAGCGCCGTCTTTGTTTGTTAAAAGAGTTATGCTAATGACCGACTAGCTTTTTGGAAAGCATAATTTTGTTTTGTCTATTATTGACAGTTTCATGACTCGATTTGAAACTTCCGCAAAAATATGTGTTTTCGCATGTTCCAAAGATTATTTTGTAGCTTCAAAACCAAATTAAAACTTTGGAAAGCTAAAACTTGTATTGTCTATTATTGTCAGTTTCATGACCCGATTAAAGATTCCTGCAAAAATGTGTGTTCTGATGTTCGAATGATATTTTTTACATTCAAAACATTATAAAACTTTAATAACCAGTTGAGTGGCAAAATGCAAGATTACAGTTTAGCAAACTTATCAAAGTAATGAAGAATGTAATCCATATCGAGCTAGCTTAAACATGAAAAACGTTCCCCGTGATACCCCTGTACCCGAGTTTCACAAAATGCTGCAGAAGTTCGTAGATAAGAAAATAAAGCAAAATAATTAGCTAATCTCTGTTCAGTGCTCTCTACACATTGTAGTTGCTAATAGAGTCCTAAGCTGTACATCTTTTGTTTATCATACACAGTATACAGTTACTAGACAAAATCCATGTATATATTTATTGTTCTTCGTCGGAAATATCTTTATGATTAATAAGCCTAGCTGATCAGAAGCTGGAGAGAGGATTTAAGAATAGGTACAGACTCCATACATGACGTCGTTTAACATCCAATAAGAGGCCTCTAGGTTTTCATAGATAACGACTGAGTAAGAGTCTATCCATAAATAACGACTTAGTAAGAGTCTACTTTTCTAACCTATCCGTTCCTTCTGGTCCGTGAACTTTGCTTTACATCGCTGTTAACAGGTAGAAAGCTCAAGTTTGGTCCATTATAATATGTCGGTCATCAGGATGACCGACAATTATGCGTACATAATATTTTGTGTCTAAAATATTTAAGCATATACATCAGTGTTAAATAAGAATTAACTTTACAAACAAGAATGAAATTATTATGCGTGATTAGGATTTCGGATATTGTCTTATGAAAAGCTGGAAAAAGGACAACATGAGATAGAGTGCCTTATTGTGTTTTGTTAAGTGTTTTTTCTTTTCTGAAATTCTGTCTAAATGTCTTAGAATTTCAGTTTTGAAAGTCGCAATAAGGCTACTAAAATTCAACGTTGATCATACTGTTCTATTATAAGTAATATTATTACGCCAACGAGGATTTAATTCGGAGTTTTGTTCGAGGTAATTCATGTTTACTTAACGTTCAACAATTTATTTCAGTAAAATGTTACAGATATCTGTACAACCGTAGTTTGTATAAATTAAATGTATTAAAACTAAACTTGAGTAAATCGCAACAGCTTTTACTTTGCGTCTTCATAAAATAAAGGTCAATGTCTGCATTCGCGCGTGTTGTGTGTAGTAAAGTTTAATTAACACTCTTTAATAATAATAATAACAATAATAATAATAATAATAATAATAATAATAATAATAATAATAATAATAATAATAATATAATAATAACAAATGATCATTCTGATCAGATATTCAGATGTTATTTCATTAACACACCTTTAAATCAGTGATGTTTCTACGTGTTATAAAGAAGGACATAAAGCTAAATATCAAACCCTCTACTAACCTTTAGTTGTATTCAACGTGTAGATTCGTACTATGTGAAGATATTTCCTCGTTCTTCTTAATGTCTTTAATGTCAAATGTTCATTTCTTTGGCATGTTTAAGTAAACTGAATATATTTAAAACTGTTTTTCTGGTACACTTTAGTGCTGACAAATTCTTTGTTTTGTTTCATATAATCGTTAGTGTTTTTCACAAACTAAACTTGTCTGAATGCTTTTGAGATCTTCTGAAATCAACTGTTCGTTCCTTTATATAAGAGAAGTATAATTCATGGCGGGAAAAAAGTAATTTATTCACGCAGATGTCACTTATTGAAAAGTTTATAAAATATATTTTAGGTCTTACGCAAAAACGAGTCGATAATTTAAAAGTCAGCGCCAGTCCTTTGATGTCGTCAACATTCGTAACAGCTAGGTAACACCAGAACTCTTTTTATAAAAAGATATAAAGTTGACAGATGAAAAATGATTACAGTTCAGGCGCGTAGAGGGAGACCCTCTAATGAGAATAGAGCTCTGTGTGTACACGTCTTTTTTGTCTGCGCATTTTTATTTTATTACATCTGACTACGCCTCTGAGTTGATGTAGTGTGGTACATTTTTAAATTATGCTAAAGAAACAAAAGACAAGATTGGTATTTATGTGTCACATGAAATACAATATATAAGGAACTATCTACAAAGTATGACTTGAAAACCAACAAATTTTTATTAGTTCCTTTGATTTCACGAATTTGATAAATCATTTCACGTAATATATGGGTTAATTAATTTATCATTTACGGTAATTAACTTTTTCCAAGCAAACGGAAATGAATGTACATACATTAATTATAATATAACTCTGATTTTATACGGTGAAAAGGTACCTTTTAAAACCCTAAATGCATTTCTTTAAAGAGAAAGTAAAAGCTCAAGTGAATAACTTCACTATTTTACAAGTACTGTGAGTAAAAGGCAGTGTGGCGGGGTCACCTCAGTCCATCCTCCTCCTCCGGATGCGGAAATTAGGGGGGAGACTATACTACTGACTACTAACAAACAAGAAACAAAATATCGTTAGTTTGATGGTTTAAATTGTGCTGACAATAATAAAAAATAAAAATAACACATAATTTCATTTGTTAAGTGTTATAATAAAGGAAACATGTGTAAAGAAGCAAAATGAATGATGATGGAGACACTATCACAAAAATAAGCACTCGCATAAACTGAAATTATCCTAATTAAAAAAATAGAAACAAGAACATGTTTTTCGAGAGCGAGCATATATATTACACGGCGGAAATTCTAAATTAAAATCAACAGTCTAACGAAATTGATCCAGATCTGAAAGAGCAATTATATCCTATCAGAGAGTCCCTGTCAGGGGGCTTTTGTTGTTGTCCCCCACTCAGACACAGTGTCTTTGTTGTTGATCATTCTTGTAGCTTTTGTTTTCTCCCCCACCCAGACACAGTGTCTTTGTTGTTGATCATTCCTGTAGCTTTTGTTTTCTCCCCCACTCAAACACAGTGTCTTTGTTGTTGATCGTTCCTGTAGCTTTTGCTTTCTCCCCACTCAGACACAGTGACTTTGTTGTTGATCATTCCTGTAGCTTTTGTTTTCTCCCCCACTCAAACACAGTGTCTTTGGTGATGATCATTTCTGTAGCTTTTGTTTTCTCCCCTACTCAGACACGGTGTCTTTGTTGTTGATCAATCCTGTAGCTTTTGTTTTCTCCCCCACTCAGACACGGTGTCTTTGTTGTTGATCAATCCTGTAGCTTTTGTTTTCTCCCCCACTCAGACACAGTGCCTTTATAGTTGATCATTCCTGTAGCTTTTGTTTTCTCCCCCACTCAGATACAGTGTCTTTGTTGTTGATCATTCCTGTAGCTTTTGTTTTCTCCCCCACTCAGACACAGTGTCTTTGATGTTGATCATTCCTGTAGCTTTTGTTTTCTCCCCGACTCAAACACAGTGTCTTTGTTGTTGATCATTCCTGTAGCTTTTGTTTTCTCCCCCACTCAGACACGGTGTCTTTGTTGTTGATCATGCCTGTAGCTTTTGTTTTCTCCCCCACTCAGACACAGTGTCTTTGTTGTTGATCATTCCTGTAGCGTTTGTTTTCTCCCCCACTCAGACACAGTGGCTATGTTGTTGATCGTTCCTATAGCTTTTGGAATATATTTTGAGTTTCATTATTTTTGCTGTCTTACATTTTCTGACACAAAAATAGTGTTTGACGAACTTAGCAAATTTGGTACTTCCAAGTAAATTATTAATTTTGCCGAGTGCTGAAAACAAACTTAATATATATTTGTTTGCAACATATTTACATTTATCAACAGCTCTTTCAAAGAGGAAATACATATAAGTAAACAAAAAAACATCTTACTTAATTAAAGTACTTAAAAGAGATTTGCCCTCCATAAATTGGCATCTTGCGAATTACGTCTTTAACGCAGAGGTCTGAATCTAAGGTTTATATAAGTTCACCTACAATTTAATTCTAACATCTACCTTTATTGACTCTTTGTGACATGGAACTTATTCAAGAGCATACTCGGCGCCTTCGGTTAACCAATACATGCTTGACTAGGCACAGTTTGCATATACTTGCTAAAAAGCGAAACGACCAAGATATCACGTAACATATATACTCATACATGTAATAACTAATAAGTGTTTTGTACCGCTGTCACCCACTGTGGCGCCGAGAAGGTTCCTGGTATGGTGCATATAGACTTTACGGTGCCAGAATACATTGTGTGTTTCGATGTTTAAACGATGGAGGCGAATATGTGCACAGTTCCATGTAATGTGTTTCCGTCCATCACATATAATGCAATATCGGTAACTTAAAGATTGTTAATTTATATATTTTGCATTTATGTGCCATAAACCGTTGCAATTATTGGAAGCGAATGTGCTATTATAATTATTTATTTATTTACCTTATACCCCAGAGTAGAAAATGGTATAATACTGACCACACCTACATGGAATAATAAACATAATGTAACTGGACGACCACAAATGAGTTTCTTAATAACAATATCTTAATAACAAAAACATATCAATAACATCCTTCAGTAGTATTAGCGGAAGAAATCTATTAACTTTTGATCTTTTGAAGATTGGTCGCGCTATTTTCCTATTAACACGAAGGCGGAGCGGAAAATAACCCTTAAAAACTCTCGTACTTTATTTACTCAACCTATGTGGCAGGAGCGTACATAGTTATTACATGGCCGTATAAAATACACAAGACTACTTTTTAGTTTGACAATTTAACAGGAACGAATTAACAGTATCCCCGTATCACGTGGAATAAGCGATGAAAGAATGTTAGTCATATTGTGCGTTAATAAGTTTCAGAAAATGTCATCAGTATAGTCTGAGTAAACTCACGCAGCCACCATCTCATAATAATTATATAAAAGAAGAAAAATACATTAATAAAAACGGATTCCAGACATAAAGAAAACAACAGGAAGTATTGATTTATTGTCTTAAACCGTCAGCGGAATAATTGTACCTATGTGGGGGCGGGGCTTAACATCTAAGTCGAAAAGACGATTAAAGTATCCGCTGTATTTGTTTTAAGCAATGAGAACAGTTTTAAGCAATGAGAATAGTGCGATAATTATTGATAAACGTCCGCCTATTTAACAACCTGAAGTTAAACGAGTTTAGATGTATTCATCTTAGCCACTATATACGCCCCTGGAGTTCGTGCTTATCAATCTTTAAAGTTGCACGATGCGCACTGCATTCGTGTACGCCTTAGAGTTTTCAATTCTATAATTATTTTCACTTCAGTTTATACTTTTGTTATGCCTTGGATATGAACAAATGGATCGGGTAAGCATAAATTGATTTGTTTTTAACAGTTAAGGAAACTAATTAACTAACTCGCCTCTTGTTAACATTATAGAATTCTCGAAATGATTAATTATTACACATGTTTTGAATATTTCTTAAACCAAGGGAGACCTGGTTTCAAGATTATGAAACTGAGTATGGAAACCAGTCTCAAATCAGATGCTTGAGATTTGAGACTTGTTTCCAAGCTCAAGTTTATAAACTTCAGCAAAGACACTTAGTGCAGATCATAAAACAAAATCTGGAGATCAGTCTCAAATCTCAAGGATCTGATTGGCTGAAATGGCGACCAGTCGCCATTTCAGCCAATCAGGTCCTTGAGATTTGAGACTGATCTCAAAACTTAGTTTTATTATCTTGGGCCCTCGTGGTATCACTAAGAAGTAGGAACAAAAGAAGCTAACAATTAACAATATGAGATTTTAAACATAGAAATCTGTATGTATGTCAACCAGTGATAATCAGTTTTACAGTGATTATACATATGTTTAATACATGGATATGCATGTATGTTCTGCAAAATTATTGCAACGGCTACAAGTAAGTTTTACTCCGACTGGAACTCTTGTATACATCTAATGTTGCAAGCGTATAGGAAATAATCCCTTTACACCATATATACGGGTTTTAATGCATTAGATTGCTATACCTTCCAAAATAAACAGTAATTACGGTGTATTTAATAGATATGTAGATGTTAGGTGCCCTGATGATTTTGATGAAATAGTGTAACACTTGGAATTTGATTCTCTCTTTTTGCTTTAGCAATCAACATAAAAAACATTCCTTCAAATTGAAAATCAATCGTTTAATATCAAAACTCGTTTTTCTTTTTCAGCTGATTTTATAATAAAAAAGATCCTTTATACCCCTATCTTAATTTCAGAACTTGGAAGTTTGGTATGTCAGATTTTAAATAATGACCAATAGTCATCAGAATATTCTTGATTCTAGACTAATAAAACAATCAATGTTTAAATTTTGTGGTAAGGCAATAGAAAAAAAATATTTGAGATTCTCATCCCCGTCCGCCCCTGTCCCAAACCACCCGCCCCCCAAAACTGTATTGGTAAAAAAATAGGAACATATTCTGTTCTGGACAGAACGGGTTTTAGACCATCCCAGATATGGAAAAAAACATAGCCGCCAATAATAAAATAAAATGTTCATAATTTCAAAGCTTACGAAGTTGATAGTGTCTCTATTAAAGACTGGTGTGGCTATTCAAGCATGAATAGGCACCAACCTGCTACTTTTGTTAGTTGTTATCATGATTTTTTGGAAGAAATTGAAAAGATGGTATTTCGTTAATAAAAAATAAAAAATTAAAAAGTGTCCACCCGCCCCCTTTTTCCCACAAATCCAGATGAGAATCTAATAATTTTTTTCTCTGGTCTAACAAGAAACAGTTTGAAATATTTTAATATCATTGATTGCATTTTTTGTTATGTTAGTTTCAAGAACAGATATTTGGTAGAAGAATGAGTAATATTGTGAAATTAGAAAATGATCTGTTTATGTCAGAAAATGATTTCAGTAGTTCAGAAAACATATTTTGATAGGAATAATTATAAAACGGAAGAATTAATAAAAGCGCACACGTGTGCATTGATAAACTCTGTTATCGTACAATGATAAACATTGTCAGAACTCTGTGGTGAATTTAAACACACTTTTAAGCTTTGTAGAAAATTGCCAAGTGTTAGGGTATAGTGTGAACCTGTTTTACTGGCCAGGCTTAAGTATTATGATGTCTGCATTTATTAATGTTATTGTGGGGAAACTGAGAAATACATGCAAACTGTATTTATATGTATGAAAAAAAACGATTAAGAATGAATTATAACATTATCACATACAAAAGAAAAACACGTTTAATTGACATAAATGAAATAAACCATTTCTGATGTTAGTGCGGAGCGGAGCGCCTATCTCCATGTCTTCGTGTAATAACATGGTGAGCAGAGATAAGAATTGTTGGGAGAAAATAATGTCCCTCTGTATTAATCTTAATCCGTTGAACATGTGAACATGTTAACATAGATGAAAAAGAAACATTGAAAGCCATCGAACACGACAACAGTTACAAAATATTGGCTTCATTGAGCCTGTTCATTGGTATTAACGGAAATTCATATATACTGTCCACGTCGTCTATAGCCCCGGGTTGAGTGCTAATTAATATTTTCAAAAATGTATGTAGCGTGCTCAACTACCTTCAAAAATCGTAATTGATTACATCACTGCTTGAATGATCGGAGAGACTTTCAACAGCCGCTAGAGGGCAAGATCAACTCTATTGTGATATTTCAATAGATAAAAAGGAACTTTGAAAGCCACCGAACACGAATAATATGAAAATATTTCAGTCTCAATTTGATTGAGTCTGTTCATTTGTAATAACGGAAGTGCATATGCTAGTCAATGCTAGCCCCTGTTGTGTGCTAACAAATCATTACACAAATTGAATGTCGAACTTAACGACCTTTATTTATGGTTGCCAAATTATTGATAACTGCACCGACTGAGTATACGGAGAGGCTGTTTACAGCGACCTCTGTATGAAAACTGTATAATGGCTCCTCTGCCCCTTCACATGTTCGTTTTGTAGCTTAGCTTTGAATTGATATGCTTGTAAATGATATTGTCTCTAGCTGAGATTATTCCTTTTTTCAGAAATATGCGTGGATGAATTTTTGGGTCGTTGTTTTTATCAGCGCCTTTATCTACGCTACACACGCCCAGACTCAAGAAGATTTCGTCTCCGAGTTAGAATGTCCGTTTTTGTGCGAATGCGTCGACTATGTCGTGAACTGTACAAACATTGACATCTTTCCCGATGATATTCCGAAAGGAACAGAAAAGCTGTTCATCAGTGATTCAGTTCTGGATTATATTCCAATGAACGCCTTTCTGGACTTGGTTAATCTTACGGAAATACATTTTTCGGCCAGCAGTATCAAAAAGCTTCGCGCATGCTCATTTGCGGAACTGGAGAACTTGACAATGATCTCGTTTGAAAATACGAAAATAGAACTAATTGAGGGGAATGCATTTTCTAACTTGGAAAATATTTCAAATTTTAGGTTTTACAGTAGTAGCATCGGTGAAATGAGTTCATTCGCTTTTCATCATCTGCGAGGAATAGAGAGGTTGGAATTTTTTTGGACCAATATTTCTACAATACATCCTCATGCTTTCTTAGATGTAGACGAAATTGATGAATTTGGATTTTTGGATGCAACCATTCAAAGATTTTTGCGGGACGGCTTTTCGAAGTTTGGTAGAGTTGAAGAAATGTATCTCAGTAATACAACTATTCCCGAGTGGCAATGTGGGTCTACAGAGGCCATAGGTAATGCGACAGTGTCTCAGTCCACGTTCACGTGCGACTGTTCGCTCGCCTGGTTATGGACTAAAAACTCTAACCCAACAATTATTTCCAAGATGAATAAATGTTCAGGAACTGGCGTTACACTCTACTCCATGGATATCAACAAAGTCTGTCCATTGGAAAAGTCACGTGACACAGGATGCCCGCCATTACGACCTTTTACGCCGCATAGCTGCTCACGAATCTTCGACTCGCCGAAGATACCGTTGGAGAAAGTGACGTACCCTAATTTCTTCTCGCGAGATCCCGGACGGTCATCAAATACTTCACTTGCTCCTTGGAGAAACGGTATTTTGCTGACAGTAGTTCTTGCTGAGCTTTTATCTCGACTTCTCGATGATTAAAAATATTATGCCATTTGTTTCTGGTATTATCACTTACTGATGAGATTACACGTATAGACACAGACATAATACGTGGAGAAGTGGAGTAAACAACATCAGAAACATTGGCTTTTTTGACTGTACACTATTGAATTTCATAGACTGTCATACCAGAAAGACAAAAGTATTATTTAGTCTTGTACAAAGTACATCGTCAATATTCAAACTAGATACTTTATAACATATATACAAATTAAACACAACATATAAAGCAATTGATTGTTGGGGCAAGTATGAGGTTTGTGCACGCAAGAACCTGGTTTAAACCCCGTGGCAAATTGTTTTGCCACTGACCATTCTAAGGCGGTAACCATTAAAGTTCTCGTTTTCGTGTATTGTCTGTGGTGTCTTATTTGAAATTGATATTTTTATAAACCCATGCTATCTTTTCTTTCTACTTTTTGGCTGCGTGGGGAGGCTGTGGTTTTGGGTGTGGTACTTCCTGATATGGGTATCTTATTTTTTATACAGATCTGTTTCAAAAGATATACTACATTTTCTTGTGCGAAGTGAACACAAGAGCGACTTAAGTGCTTAAGAGGATATAGCCTACCAGATATCATGTGACATCGTATTAATATATGTTCCGGTTATTCAACTTCATGTGTCGTGTAATGAGTACATTAAATACAGAAGGAACGTGTTCAGATAAAAAGTGTCTGTTAATTGTCGTGTTCAAAGTTGCTTTAAGGGCTTACATTGTACCACACTCCTCCCCATCACGTTCATCGATAAAAGAAGATTATCAAAATCTCAATAACGACAAAATGCCGTTCAAAGAAACTTTGCACAAATGAATGTTACTAATGTATCTTTATTTTGCATACAGTGAGACACGTAAGAAAAATAAAGAAAAAAGTTAGACCTAAAAATTACTTCAAATTCTATTTACATAAATTCACAAAAGCTAAGCTAAGACAAAACATAATTTTAAATTCCAACGTGAGTGTAATGATACTGACAAGAAAATGTTGTGTACTTTGTAAAGAACTTTCAACTACTAAAAGAGAAATCAATAATTGTCATCCGTTTACGCGAACAGGAAGCGAACAGGAAATTGAAGGTCAAACACACTTTTACTAATATCTCATACAGTTTACATATGTAAGTCACGAGGACACAATACAGTGTTGTCAGTATCATATTACTCACGTGGGCATTTAAAATGATGTTTTGTGTTGTTTAGTTTTTGTGAATTTATGTAAATAGAAGTTTAGGGAATTTTTATATCTCGCTATTTTTTTACTGTTTTAACGTGGCTTACCACATGCAAAATTAAGATGCATTAGTAACACTCATTTGTGCAAAGTTCCATTGAACGGCAATTTACGGCATGTTGCCGTTATTGAGATTTTGATAATTTTCTTTTTATCGATGAACGTGCTTGGGAGGAGTGTGGTAAGCCCTTAAGTTTATTCCGAATCGAAGTTCAAACTTTTTTGACTAATAACAAATTGGATATGGATTGCAAATCACTGTACAGAACTCCTTTGTTTTTCATGACAGTTTGAGTAAAACATGTTATGAATATAGAAGTGTAATGTAGTCACATTTTACGCTTACTTTTATAAAGTGTATTTCACATTTGTGTAATATGTACTTCGTCTGCCATACCTATTTACTCTGCGGTCCAATTATTTGACAGAATAAACAGTAAGAGTGTCATGTAATCAATGAGTTAAATAAAATTCATATTTTATGGTTGTTGACTTATTATGTGATCAATTGATTGATACTACCGCATAACAATCCCACAAAGATAGGTCTGCCGAAGTTGGATACGGCTGCTGATATCAATAAATTTATATTTTCTTTATAAATGTATACTTAAAGAAGTTAGAATTCTTTAAACATGATAATATATTTTGTGTTTAAAGGAGATGGGTTTTTAATTTCTTTAAGAATATATACGCACTTTTGATAAATGTTCGCATTTGGTCGAGGTGTTGTCCGCGCGTTAATGTTTGTACTGTCCAAACTGTTGACTAATAAATAACTTAAGGGTGAAGGTCATGATGATATTCGAATTTACTTTTTTTGATATTCCTATAAAGTGGAATCTTGGATGAATCACAGATGTCGGCTAGAAGTTCTCAGTGAATTGTTGCTCTTGCGTTTGGCACACATGATAGATTGGGGTGGGTGGCAGAATCCCTATCCTTAATCGATTCTCCAATGCCAATCAACTTTTGTTTCTTTTTAAATTTCTTTTTTAATTCTTTACTTTATGTAACTTTCTTATATAATGCACTGACATGTGATATTAATTGTTTAAAATTTTCAGTTGGGGAAAGGGGGTTGTAGGGTAGGTGCACATATATAATGATAAGACGTGTTGAAGGTCTAAGTTAAACAATTCTTCATGGAATAATGTTTGTGTGCTTGACTAACAAAACTTCTTCTGGGGTTGAGTAGGATGGGATGGGGTGGTATTAACCCAAATTCCAACCAAAACAAAGATTTTTATTACATTTGTTTTCTTTGATTCCTAAACTCAAACCGGCAAACATTTTTCTGGGGTGGAGATTGCCTCAAAGGTAGGTAGTGGTACACACATCCCACACCAACCAACCATTAATATCGTAATCATCTTATTTCTTTATTTTCTATTCTCAAACTTCTTTAAAGGTGGTGTGTGTCCGGTTTGGTGATTATACACACCTTTATCTCCCCTTTCAAATCAAGATTGCGTTTTTACTTTTTAAAATTGTTTAATTAATATTGTTACAAAAAGGTGAATTATGCATACCAGGAATCACCACATTCAGAAAAAACAGCCTCCCCACACAGTCAAGAAGAAGAGAGAATGATTAATAAAATGACCAGTTTCAAAAAAGACACCACAAACAATTAACAAAAATGAGAACCCGAGGGGTTACCGCCTTGGAACGGTCAGTGGCAAATCAAATAGCCACTGGGAGTGTAAACCAGTTTATAGGGTGCACTGACCTCACACTTGCCCCAACAGGTTCTCATATCACAAAACAAGTACATGTTGCCTTGGTGAAATAATTCCAACCCACCCATCGGCTCAACAATGTTGCATGCAAAAGCACACAAACATATAAAACATAAGAAGCTTATTGCATTACAAAGCCAAAGGGCGGGTTCTCAATGATCTTACCGAGACCAGAGCTCCTGGAGTAAAACCAGCAAGAACACGATGACAGGGATAAAAGAAACAAATCGAGCTTCTAGGTTCTTTTAAGAAAAGATTTTCCCGTAAAAATTTATAAACTTTAACCCCCCTGCCACCGACGTGCAACCAAAGAGGTACTTTTCATTACAGAATCTTGTTATATGCTGTGTTTTTGAAGTGTGATTGTCTACTGTTATCAACCAGATACTTTCTACATTACCAATCACTATTAACACTTTAAATGAAAAAGTGTTCTCGTCGCATCGCTGCGCTCCTTGTTCCCTTTTTAATGTAACATTTTTGAAAGATATAGGAGTATTCAGATTCATTTGAGGAAGTCTGATTTAAATCTCACGGATCAAGATTATTTAGAAAATGGAATTCACTCATAAACACTGCTTTGCTAAGTTTTCCCGTTTGTATTAAGTGTCATTTATCACGATTAAAGTGATATGTCTGTCACTGTGCATTTGCCAGCATGTTAGATGGCAAATGCTTCGACATTTACTTGGATATAATGACAACCGTGAACAGTTTTCCAGAATAGCACATGGCTTAATAGGGTCATGTGACTTCGTTTCATTTCCTCGCTAAAGCAGTTTTTTTATTCTAAAGGTCGTGTTACTGCGCGGAAATGACAACTACAAAATCCATTCATGAGAAATGCATCAAAAATTTCAAAAATTGTGAATTATAAGTTAACTGAATTTCGTTTTTCTGCGTTGCATCGCTGTATGAAATGTCAGAATGTTTAAACTTAATTTTACTGATATAAACACCTTCGGTTTGATGCAAATTAAGTGTAAAAAGTCTGCGTTTCATACACCAATGAAACGCAGAGAAACGAAATTCAATTTTTAAGTTAAACGGGTAAAGATTTAGTAGTGAAACTTAAAGCTGATTTGAACATGCCCTATGATTAAAACAGTTTTTATCATCTTCAACTCAATTTTCTTTGCTAGAACATTAACAGCTTTCAAAAACAAGAAATAACTTCTGCAGTTGTAACTGAGATAAATTATGTAATATATATTTATTTTAAACTGTTTAAATTTATATAATGAAAAAAAATGAGTCATACAATTTTCATGCTCAAATTGATTTGAGTATGATTTGTTTTAAAATCTATGTAATTACACAAAAGAATAATGCAACTTTATATATTTTTCTTAGACATTTAAAACTTTCGCTGTCAAGACAGAAATCTGTGACGGTTCTTTGAGTTTGTGATTAATCACTACGACACTTCCCAGCAAGTTAATTAACTTCATGAACATTGTATCAGATTTAAGATTACATGTATTTCTCTTGGCATCGAATATTACGGTATCAGTAAAAGCTAATCACAATCTGTAGCTGCATCCACTTTTACGAAGAAAGCATTTTAAATTTAATCAACTTTCAATTTTCTTTTTTTGAAACTGGCTGGATGAATTCACAATGATACATTGCTTACATTTAATAATCAGTTAAAAGCTATTAATAAGCAATATAAATCACGACTTCAGACAGACAGACAGACAGACGGACGGACGGACGGACGGACGGACAGGAACAACAACAACAACAACAACAGGGAAATTGCAGGGATTCTGTGACTGCATGTTTCCGGACTGCAAAATTTACAAAACAAAGTAGTGAAGTTAGCTGTCTTTTCAACCACTACTTTAAAAGTGAATTGCATCATTGAAGTAGTCACTTCAAAGTTTACTTGTGCAAAGTATACAAATGATGGTAATATAGCAATTATTGCTCGCGGAATTAGAGCGCGCTTTTGTTTTTGTTATTAATCAATATGAAATTCTACTTTGTCCAAGCGGGCTTAAGGTGAAGGTTAAAATAAAATCGTTATCTCAAAAGGTAATCTTTTGGAAACCCTAACTTGTAGTCTACTCTCCAAAATGACATTTTTTATAGACAAAGAAACGCCCATTTTACAAATTTATAGCTAAGAAATACATTAAAAATGTGGAATTGTACACCAATCAATCTCATATATATATACAGGGTGGGTAATCAAACTGCACCTTACCATGCATTTCGTTAACAAAAGTCCGCCAGTTTTGATGAAAATTGGTAAGTTTTTTACTTTTACTCTTTTAATAAATAACTCCATTTCGCTATGAACCTGCTACACATTTTCCCGAATCTTTTGGTACCTGGAATATAAACTCTTAATGGAACACAAGTTACCTCGGTCATTGAAACTGAATCGGCGAGAAATAAGCAAGAATTGTCAGGGTAAAGTGCAGGGCAATGTGTCATTTTGTATGTTTTTCGCCAAGAAAGGTAGTTTTGTCTGTAATCACTCCAAAAATTGAATTCCATTTTAAATTTCATGTCCCAAGACAGTTTCTTTTGTCAAATTAAACACTATTTCGCAGCAAAATTAGCAAATATCCCTTTTGGTAAAGTGCAGTTCTGAAAAATAAATGATAAAGTGCAGTTGACTTTTTCCCCCGACTAAATATAAAACATCACCGTCGTATATCCCTAACTAATATGATTATTTATTAATTTTCATCCAAGATGACGGATTTTTATTTACAAAATGCACGGCAGTTTGATTACCAACCCTGATATATCAACCGATAAAATAATCAATAAAATATGAGCAAGCGGTAGAAGGATATGGCGGATTTTTTTCCCTGCATAAAATGGTTGTTATTGAATAGGAAAAGATTATTATTGAGATATACATCAGTGATTTGTGTTAGAATTAAACTTGCATCATTTCTCTATTTATATATACAGTCATGCTTAGTTACAATATTCAAACAATCCAGTAACAGGCTATATCTTTGAACATAAAATAGTGCGATTGAGGAAAGACAGACGGACGGATAACGCAAAATAATATCACACCGCCTTCGACAGAGACAATAATCAAAAGGCAAGTGCAGTTTCCTTAAGGTGGTTCGCTTGGAAAAAAACTAACCGACAGATTTTGTTTAAACTCGCCATAGTTCATCCTCATTCAATTCGTATTACAAAAATGCAAAGAAAAAGATAGGTCCCGGACCTTGTTTTTTCGCAACAGTGATTTGTAAATGTAGTATATTTTCAAAGTTTAGAAGGTTTGTAAAACATCATAAAATTGACAGTCATGAGGGTTTCTCGATTATTTCTACTTTCCAAACAATTATATTTTAAATTGCTAGATTAGAATATAGCTGGATGGGATGTATCTTTGAGGTAAGGGAAACGAAGACCGATTAATCCTCGTAACTGAGAAATGCAAAGGATTAAATAATACCCCACCCACTTTAAAAATACAATGAAATTTTGACAATTTTAAATTGTTTGCCAAATAAAAACTAACCGACAGATTTTTTTCAAAATTGCCAAATTTTATCTTCAGTCAATGCTCATCCAAAAAATGTAAAGAAAACGATAGGTCCCGGACCTCGTTTTCGCGCTAAAGGCATTCGTACATGTATCATGTATCTTCTTTTTTTAGATTTCAATTTAACAGAAATTGGCATGTACTGTTTAATCCCGTCTTTCTGTCTCTCAAGAAATAATAGATTTGAGGTTGATTATACACAATGTAATTTAAATTAATGGTTTGATTTAGAAAAGATAAAATATATCCTCCCAATTAGGAAATAATCAACATGTAAATTTACCCCACCCACTTCATAAAACAAAAATTTCACCCTAGTTTTAAATGTTTATTTTTTTTAAAAAGCAACCAATGATTTTTTTTAAATCTTGCAGTAAATAATCAGAAGGTCTTACACATACTGAAAATGGAAAAAATATTTCACCGAACGTGTTTTCATGTGATGGGCGCTAGTAAATTAAACCGATCATATTTATGTTTTAAGCAGCTTAATCATTACGTACCTGCGTGCTTGATATATTGGCGTTTTCTTTGTTCTAAAGTCTATCAGTTTAAATATCCATTTAACATGTTTATTGTTAGATTATCAATGTATGTAAAGTTAACATCGACTGATTGATTCTCATTTAAGACAAAAATGTGCATGTTTATTTACCCCACCCACTCCAGAAAAATAAGAAGAGATAATGACTGACTTTGGATGTTCATTATCAAATGCTATAAACATGATTAAAACACAGAACTTCAAAATAACATTTTATTTTCATTGTAGGTAAGGATACATGTATGCCAACAAATGATATTATTTGCTTTGAAAATGGAGCTTTTTTTATACCAGATTTGCATTTTATATGTAGCATCATCATGTTAGAAGCTACATTTAAATAAATTAACATTGATGACATGTTTCCATTTTCATTGTTCCAAATAAACAACATTATGGATTGCTTAACATCTTTATAAGTGGTATGAGTAGTTATCTGGAAGGGAGATTGTTATGAGCAAGTAAGGCATAAGTATTGAAGAACAAGGAGTATTTAAATTATCCCACCCACTTCTTCAAACTTAAAAATATGTCAAATTAGAGGTCTGGGGTTATTTGTAAGAAACCAGTGATTTTCAACTCAACATTCTTCAGTTTGGCACCTTTTATCTATTGAAACCTAATAGTTCCTTTACTGCATGATTTTTGTTTGTAATGTTTAATCACCTTTCCAATATGGAAAGTTAACAAGTGTTTTATTTGACTCCAAATGAACTTTACCTAGAGGGCAAATAAATACAGCATCTGAAATTTGGATATTTAAGAAATTTTACTTTAATGAGTCATTGCTCCAAGAAAGTTCATGTACAGCAATTGCAAATTATACACACATGTCAAGCTATTTGTTCTTTGACATTAATTTTATTTTAAAAATATCAGTCTTTTCTCAAGTCATAGATACACATTTAAACAATCATATAAAAAAACTGTCAAGTGGGTAGTAAGGAGAGATTAATAAAATATATCTCTGTTAACAATGCAAGTACAGATAAACATGAATAAAATGTTTCATTAACAAATTTCTTATAGAGCACTTGCAATAATTTTAAATAAATTGGTAAAAAAAAAACAGAATGTAATTTGTTATAAAAGATTATTTACATTTCTAAAACACTTACATGTACATACAGATATCTGGTGGTTTTATAGCCAGTAAGTGGCTTTATACCTAACTGAAAAATATCTTTTGTACATAACCTGATAATAATACTGCTTTTATATAAAACTAAAATTGATAAAACATGATAAGATAATTCTCTGTATTAATTATTCTGAGACTGAATGAAACATCTGAAATAAAAAAATCACATTTCAATGATTTGTAGTTGTTTTAAAATTGTGTTCCTTCTTTTGGTAAAATACATGTACAAAATATACTAATACATTCCAAATTCCTATACTGTAACTAATATTCAAATTATTATTTACATTTAATATTACAACTAACCAAGATGTACAGTAAATAACAAGAACTTAAAATCCATGTCTTGATTGTACTGGCAATAATGTTACTTTTTATATCCTGACCATAACATGTAGTTATAAGGATTGGTAAGAAGTAAATAAAGAATGCATGATGTTTATTGTGATTTTCTTAATGATAGAATTAGTCCAATCTAAGACAACTATGCCTTGGGCCTTATATTAACTTGACTACCCTCTGCAAAAAGGTATGAACAAAACTTAAATTAGATCTTTCCTTGGTAACTGAAAACAAACAGTGTTTACATATACAGTATCTCTTCATATATTGAACAGTCTCTCAGCCTTGTGCGACACTTTGCATTAGCATCATTTTTCTGTCCTGTAATCTATGGTCTGCCCTCCTGACAATTTGTAGTTATATTAAAACAAACAGGTGGCTCAACAATGGACCATTTTAAAACAAGTTTATAGTCAGGCTCAAACCTCTGACATGTGGGGTGTATGCTGTAACTGCATTATTGCAGAAAAGGAGATAGTTAAAGTTGTTCAGGACCTGACATGGGGCTGCATACTTTTTCTAGTTATATCTCATATTTTTACAAATTAAAATGTCTTACCTGTTCTTTAATAGCAATAGTGGACCTTTTACCATTGATACAGTATGCTTGCAAATTGAGTTCAAGATCAATGATGAATTTCACCAGTGATAATTGACAAATACTCAGAGATGTTGTTGATGAATCAACAACCTAACTTCGCATTAAATTCATTACCAACTAGCCTATCTGCAGATCTCTGAACTCTTCTGTTCTGTTGGTCTGATTTATCTGAACTCTTCTGCTTTTCTGTTCCAATCTTCTGCTGGTCTGTTCCATATTTCCAATCCAACTAGCAGAGTATCTATCCACTTAATTAATTCTTCAAGTCAAGAGAACGGTACAAAATCCATGATGTTTGTAAAATTTCCATGAGAAATAAAAAATGTTGTCAAAATTTTCTGCATCGTCCTTGGCAACAGCTTGACCTTGGTGACTGTTTCTTTATCTTGTTGTGAAAAATCGATTTTTGCGGAAAGTTCAAGTAATGAAGGAAAGAATTTATCTTTCCACAAAGCTAGACCGGTTTACGCAAGCCATGCTCATCTTAACTCAAGAACTGTTTGAAAAATGCATTCGGCAAGTCAAAATTTGCCACAACGGAAGTAAAATAAAAGCTCTCCAACTTTTGATAACGGTGATTGTCGCGAACAAAATATGTAAAAGTCTCGGCGAAACAAATAAGAATTTGACATCAGTTAAACTTTATTGCTGATTTTATTGCTCCATATGTACTTATCAAAATAAAAATGTTCAAAATAATCACTTTTTTACTTTTGCGATAACTTGCCAATTTACGCCAATTGGCGCATGCGCACTAAAGCCAGCAATCTTACTTAAACAGTTTCTAAGCACGTTTTACGCTATAAGACTATCAAACATTAGCTTAATGTTTCTTCCTTTGTATCATATTATTAAAGCTTTGCATGTTCGGAAACTCTTTCTGGTGTAAATAAATATTTACACCATTGTTTTTTCTCCCTTTACAAAATGTCTTCAAAAAACCTACAAGTACTTTTAACTGATTTTTATTCAAATGATGACGTATTTACAGTTTCCACGTGAACCACTTCTATAATTGATACGACATGCACTTCCCAAATCCTTTAGAGCTATCAAAACATCTCATATTTGCATGTTTTATCTTTTTTACGATATGAACGCATTACCGACATTTTCTAGGAAAACACAACATTCAAGTATCCATAATGTGTGAGATGGTTTTAGTTTTGTATGTGATGTTTGCGTTGCACTGATTCAAAGTGATTTTAATAGCAAGGTGTTTTCTGAATGTGTTGAGTTTAATTCGATAGAATAATTCGCAGAATGGTGAGTAAAATATTTTGACTAATATCTTATAAGTCAATGATCTATTTTGATAGATAAAAACGGAAAAGGCAACACTTTCGTGTCATTGCTTTATCTGTGGTTGCGGAAGGAAAAGTTTGTTTTATTTTAATAACAATATTTGAAAAAAATTATGTCAAATTTGTCTTTTTAAAAAAATGATGTCCGACAAAGCCAAAAAGTTTACAAAGCTTCGCCTTTTTCAACTTTATAGTTTGGATTGCAAAAAACATTTGCCACTTCACCTATATACTTAATGACTGAATAAACTAGTAAACAAGCATCCATTTTGTGTTAAAATGATTTGCTCCAAAATACAACAGAAGCTCGCAAAAATCGATGAAGTTTGAACTTATATATTGAATTTACAATATTACCTTTGGAACAACAAATCACATATGAAATGAATTTTTTTGGCATAAACATGAATCTGGCCTTTGCTGAGATTGGAATTTCCTCATCCGGATCACATGTCTTTTTTTCCAACAAATCGACCGTTCATTTGGTCAGATAAGATTAACTGTAATGTATATGTATGTATATGGTCACAAATAAGAAAGGCCCAGTTTCCTAACTGACCATTCCAAAACGGCTCGATTGGGAACGGCCCACTACAAGTTCAGTTACACTTTTATTGACGAAATATTAATACTTGATCAATGGCTTTTTCATTTCTTTAAAAATCTCTCCTATTTTAATTCTACAATAGATGTTTTTCTTACTGACAACACCATGGTAACAGTACCTTTTTACTTTTTGCATATATATTTCATAGCATTGATATAATTTTCACATTATTATCATTATTATTTGTGTTAAACTGCAAAAATTACCAGATTGTTCTCTGAGTGAAATTCGAAATAGAACAACAACAACAACAACAACAACAACAACAACAACAACAAACTTTATTAGAAAGATCGGCATATCACATGCCTATGGCTAAGAACATTGAACAAAATTATACATATTCATGCGCAACTATGAGCGAACAAACGTGAAGCATTACAACAATGAAATGTTACCTAATAGCATATGCCTTTTCAAATAATTACAAATACCAATAATAGTTTTCTTTTTCTTAGAAGACATAATATTTTCAATTTTTTTAAGATTTGGCCATGATATTTTTGGAAGATATTTATCTCTCACATCCTTATATTTCGTACACACTAACAAAAAATGAAATTCAGATTCAACGACTCCCATGTTGCAATTCTGACAGATTCTATTTTCTCTGCTGATACCAGTATAGCGACCAGTTTCAATAGCAAGACTATGGGAAGATAAACGAAAACAGGTGAGAAGTTTTGTCAGGGAATCATTTTCAATTTTATGTAAGTACTCTTCGTAAACTATGTAAAATCTTTCTTAAATTTTAGATAGTAATCAAGTTTAGACATACTTGTTACTGATTCTTGCCATTCTTGAAGAAATTGTTCTCGCAGACGTTTTTGCAACATGGGAAAATAATTAAAGTCGTCGTTTCTGTTAAACCATAAATGACTATAACCTAAATCATTTAACATGAGTTTTACATGTTTAGCCCAGGAACTATGGGGCAAATTAATATTCTGCGATTGAAAAACATTATACATAATAGAGTTTGTTTTGGACAAAATATTTAACCAGTATTTCAAAACTCTTTCTTTACATATAATCTTTAGGGGATAGCGCCCTAGTTTTCCTAAAACCGCCATATTAGGGTTTGATTTTTAACATCTAGGATTTTTTTTACAAAATTTTATATGTAATCTGTCAATAATGTCAGTATTATAAATACCGGTTACCTCTGCGCCATACAATAAAATTGGAACAACCATACGACCAAATAACATAAGTTTTGATTTAACATCGAAATTAAATCGAGCAAAGACGGAATACAATCCATGAATTGCCTTAATTAAGGGCTTGATCACTAAGAGCTTTCAGTGCGTCGTTCATGGAGCCGTTACTAGTAAATTTAATACATAAATAACAAAATGACTTAACAATTTCTAGCGGTTCTCCATTTATGTACCATTGAAAAGTATTTAATTGATCTCTTTTTCTAAAAATACAAATTTTTGTTTTATTAATGTTAATCTTTAGACCCCATTTTATTGAATACATATATAAACTATCTAGTTGTGACTGTAAACTTTCTGGGTCTGTCGTAAATAATACCATATCGTCTGCGAAGATTAGCATATGAATGCATAATTGGTTTAAGTCATTTTCCGTTAACGAATTGAAATCAAGGTTATCAGATACATCGTTTACGAAGAGGATAAATAAAATCGGCGAGAGTGGTTCACCTTGTTTCAAGCCCAGCGATATTTCGAAAAAATCTGACAAGTTAGAGTTAAGCTTAATACAAGATGAGACTTGACTTTATATTGATTGTAACATTTTGACCATTTTGCTGCTAACACCAATTTCAAAAAGTTTAAACCATAATTCGTTTCTTACAATAGTATCAAAAGCCTTTTCATAACCAATGAATGCACAGGACAAAGAATTGTTAGAGGTAAGTATTTTTTGAAATATGCTATGTAGTATAAAGATACAGTCTATAGTGCTTCTGTTATTTCGAAAACCGAATTGCATGTCATTAAAAATATTTTCGTCTTCGCACCATTTGTTAAGTCTATTCCGTAAAGCCAAAGAAAATAGTTTCGCCATTGTATTTATCAATGTTATTCCTCTATAATTTAATAGAAATACTGCCAAAGTAAATTGAAAATTGTTTCGGACAGCTTACATAATTATATGTGAACTGCTAACAGCGGAACGGCCACGTGTTAATTATCGTTTAAAATAGGCTGTACGCCTTGAACGTTTTCAGCAGACTAACAGACGGACGCCTGATCAACTAAGCCATATAATTAGTCTGTAACACAGGCGGAAATTCTACCATGGTTATTATTACTGTCATATTATATATGACATGTAACTGGAAGAAGATTACATAAATGTGCAATTCATAAAAAACATTGACACAGTCATATAAATATTCACCCTTTTATTTCGTTTAAACTTCATAATTTTAATTAAGGGAAATATTTTTGAAAAATGTAACTTTTGTTTGATACAGCAACAGTTAGTAGATATTTATATGATAATTTTCTAAATAAAGATTTTTATAACAATGTTTATAAATCTCTTTAATGGAGGGTAAAGATTTAAGTATGTCTTTGCTTTCTCTTTCTTTCGGGTTTCTTCTTCCTTGTTTTCGTGACTTTGAAAATGAAATTCTTGTTTCTACGTCAATGATCTTAATATCGTAGAAACAAAATTATTTTTATGTTCGTTAATTTAAAATCTTTTCAATAAAACTCATCTAATTTAATAATAAATGTGATCCTATTAGAAGCATCGCATGACGGTCGCAATAATGTTCTAAAATCTGTAGAGTTATCTAGTATGCGTTTCCGTGCTTAATGAAATTGAAGTATCTAATAAGGTCATACATTTTTTATTTGAAGAATCTTTTCATTTGGTAATTGTGTTATTTCCTGTAAGTATCTGTACATTTTTAGTTTGGCTTGATATACAGCTCTACTGAACCTGGACCAGCAGACAGGCATTTGGCATGGTCTGAAGTTGTTTTAGCTGTCAGTCAGCTTTTCGTTACAACATCTCATCTGAAATTGCATGACCTGTATTAATCAATCTTATCATGTTTCATACTTTAGTGGTTCTATACCAGAATTGGTAATGCCTTGTCCTTGGCCCCGCGGAAGACTTGCCCTACGACTTTATAAGACTGTTTTAAAGTTTTTAAAAACCTCTTTCTCTGAAAGTTCTTGTAGGGCTTGCTATTTCACAATTAGGATCATGTAGTGATCTACAGCTTTTAAAAAAAAACATTATCGATGTGGGACCCTGAAGGGTCCAGCCTCTGAATTTTCTGTTGGTACATAAAATAGTCGTTAAACGAAAAATCTCTTATCGTAAAATACAACGATTACAGCGAAATTTTTCCTTATAAAGAACATTGGGTAGCCAGCTACAGAAATTATTCAAACCATGCCAGTTGGCTCCGGGGCCGTTCCCTGAGACGTTTTATTCATGTTTTAACAAATTTAAAATAGTAAAAGTGACTTTTGAATAATTCTCTACCAATTGTTTTTTTTATAAACCATTCCCAGGGATCAACCAGGGGTCCCGCCCTGGGGTATCATAACTGCATCGCCGCATACACATTGAAAATCACCGCATAAACGAACAATTGTTTGTTTATGCGGCGATGTTGCTATGTGGCGGTACACTGGGGTTTATAACTATAATTTAGTGTCGGTTTCTACAGACATTATAATCAAATCAATACCATCTTTAAATGCACCCTTTTCTAAACTCTTTAGCAACATGCTGTACACTTTTAAATTTAACCACATTTTAATATTGTTGTAGTAGTAGCGTGCCAAATAATTGTAATGGGATAACTTCCCATTGCTCTGAAAAATTGCTTAAAAAAGATAATCATGAATATACCTTACCGATAACACATGAACACTATGATAAGAAACGTTAAACATAACTTCGGGGTGGGGTAGTGTTAGAGGCGGGAGAGAAGACCTCCTAATATTCCCCTTTTCCAATTCTTAAACTTAAACGATAAACAAAAGCTTTTCAAGGGTTAGTGAGGTGCCGGGTTGCAAGGGATGGATTGTCTTAATGTGAAGTTGTGCACTTCATTAAGAATAATATACGCATTGTACAGGACGTAACTAAACACTATTACATGTAACATAATTTCTTTAAATCTGTAAACAATTTCAGGTGATTATGTAGGCCTGTGCACTGAACAGCAATGATAACTCTTTGCTGTATTATGATATACACTCAAACCCCTTTAAACCGTACAAGGTCGGGAGCGGATAAAATGTCCGGTTTAAAGCGGTTTCCGGATTAAAGTTTTGAGAACAAGACAAGATTCCGAACATATTTATCGAACATGGACATAAGGATCTATATTTCTTCATAACTATATCAAATTGTCAAAAATAATAAGCTGCTTTAAATGAATAAATTAATTATTACTAATGCAAACACAAAATGCATTCTTCAATAAATTAATAGCATTATTCAGACACAAATGTTTAAAACAGTTATTATAATACTTTTCATTGAAACCATCCAACGTCAATGATTTTGGAATTTCCTCCTAACCATAAAATGTTTTGTGAAAACAATACTAAATTCTTTTATGAATTTTAAACTTTACATTTTTGTAATTTCAATTATTAAATCAAAAGGCATTAGACATTTATTTCTTCTAATACTCACAGTGCTCTAGATAATATATTTCCATGTCTTTTTCAATATATGAAAATTACAATTAAAGGGGTGATTTATAATGAAAATCCATTCTGGGCCATCACTCCTGTCCTGAATTAAGTGGTTTCAAGATTAAAGGGGAAATTTACATAGTAAAAATATTGGGACCGGACGATTCGTCCAGTTAATTGGGGTTTCCTGATTATAGGGGTTCCAGTTTAAAGTGGTTTCAGTGTAGTTATCTCCCATCTTACTTTATTTTCAGTTAATCTGATGGTTCAAGTTTGCATGAAATTTTTTTTCTTACATAACGCAAAACATAAAGGTATGAAACTATAGATACATAAAAAATAATATTGAGAAAGTATTGATGAGCTAAGTAAAGTATGGTGTTTTTGTATTTCTCAAAGTTAACCGGCAATTTTTTTTTCGAGAGTGTGGTGGGTCGGATATGGTTGAGATACAGTCCCACACCCTCGCAGTTGTTCAATTGTTTACTTAAGTTGTTGTTGTAATCTAAACTCACCTTCAAAATTCCTCCATGGGTGGTGTGTATTGGGAGTTAGTTAGTGTTCCCCACTCCCTTGTTTTTTTGTTTCTTTAATTTTTTTTTATCTCAAACCGACAAAACAATCCTTATTCTCCAGGGTAGGTTGGGTGAAATACAACCAATCTTTTTGAAACATGATTCCCGAAATGTGACTGATTGTCATGTGAATCGCCAACATTAGAGCTCCTCTAACCCTCATAGGCCTCTTGTTTGTGATTACATAAATACTGTGTTCTTATTTTATTCCGATTCATCAATTCCGCGGTAGCAAAGAAGACATATAAGGCAGTCATTTCAATTTAAAGTCAGTTTCATAACTAACATGATTAACCCGGTAGCTCATTATTGATTTTTCATTGTTAAGACGATTTTTTTTCAAATAATTTTATGAATCTGATAAAAGTCAACTAATTGTTTAAAGAAGTGAAATTCAAACATCAGGATTCATCTTATGCATTGACTGCTTCAGATCTCCGGAAATGCTCTTATGGCTTTTGTTTAGTAGGTGTTTCTATTTTGGTATAGTTACTATTGAAGAGATTTATGAATGACTTGAAAAAGGATGTTGTATCAACTATTTATCGTTAAAGATGTAGGTTGCTTGCACAAAAATTTACTTATTTTTTCTTGTTTTGTTAAATCTTACATTTTCAAAATAAAAGTCTTACACACTAATACGATTTGCAATACTTACCTGTGACCTATATTTTAAATGATCACTGATCATTTCAAGAAGGTTATGCCCATTCATTGTGAGTGCTTGTCGCCAAAGTGATATCAATTGTCAGTTCATATCGTTATTCATTTTTTTCATAAGTTCATTTCGTTTATAATTTACTTCTGGTGAGAGTGAAAAAAAATGAAATGGTATGTAGACTTCTCTTTTCCATGTTCACAAAGCGAACATTTGTGTTTTAACGCATTTACGAAGACGATCATGTCAAAATGTTACATTCAATTAATAAAGAAATTGTTCACACAGAAAACAAAATCTCCTCTTCTGCGATATGCAGGATTTTTATTCTCAGATCCCCTGTCGAAATTATATTCTATTCAGTTCCGCCCATTATTTCGTTAAGTGCAAACCTATTCTTTTATCTAGTGACCAAACGCCGCTGAACATTGAATGGTATTAATGTGAAACTAACGCATTGGAGGTACCATGTTTACCCCCAAATGCACACCATCGTTTGGGATAGATCGAAAGTGTACTGTTTATTTTGGCGGTTGTTGGGTTGCGCTCAACCAGGGGCTAGGCAACGTGGGCAGTAATACGCATTTCCATTGCTTCCCATGAACAGGCTCAAATGGGCTTGCAAATTTTCATATTTGTTTTCGGTGGCTTTTAAAGTTAAGTTCCCTTTTCATCTATTTCCCCACAAAGCAACATGACAGAAAGAGAGCTCACATGAAACATTTCGAAAATAAGAAACCGTGGTCAAATTAGTGCGAAGTTTGTGCACATTCTGGTTTAAATGCATTGTACCAAACATATTTCACCGCAAACTGTTTACACCCACTAACCTCTCACGATCTCTGTTCATTGACTTGGGGTAGTCTTAAGCGTTGAATTGTTTTCAAACCTAAAATCGTTATGGTACATTGGCATTAGGCAACAATTCAGTCATTCTTAATTGTTAAAAAACAGACACTCGCATCTAGTGGTTCACTCTATCCCTTGACTTTATACAAGATATTAGGTGAATTAACTTGTTGTCCTATCAAATGTGCCACTTAAGCCCCGGTCACAACCCGCCGTTAGTCTTTTTTGTCCGTACGTGTTTTGCGGAGGTTACGTTCCCGGCGTTTTATTGTCGGGCGTGGCAAGAGCAGAGAGGACGCACGTCATACACACGGTTGCGCAAGGTGTGACAAAGTGGCCCGCACGCCACGTCTAGGGGTAAAAGGTTGCATGAATCGTACGTTCCACAGGTGGTAAGTGAGTTGTACGTGCTGACAACGTGCTTACAACGCAAGATCTCCGTGCGATTTCCATGTCAACGTACGGAGGCAGTACTGTTCACGTACGGTGTTCTTACTCGCTCGCCCGTTGTAAGTGCGTGCAAGTGCGGTGAACTTGAGTTTATTTCGGTCGCTGTTATATTTAAGGACTATCTATATATTCTCGATATATATGCTGAGAAGAAAAAAGTTTAGTCAGTAAGAATACTTGATACGATAAAATTGTTAAACATTCAAATTGAAGACCAAAGCATCATTCACCACGATAATCATTTAATACCCATTGAATTTCAACAATATTAACTGAACACAGTCATAAAAAGCCATTCAATTTGATTAAGATTTAAGACAGGGGTCAAAATAAAAAATTACATTACACTCAATATTTTGTATGACCACCTCTAGCTTAAATAAAAGCCAGAAAACACTTTTGTATGTTGTTTACGAGTGTTCGAATGATGTGTATAGGGGTTTGGGCCAATTCCTTGTGCAATAACCGTTTCAGATCATTTACGTTGTTGACGTCAATCCTGTCACGCACCTTCCTTCAAAGATAGTCGCACAGTGTTAAATAGGGGAGAGATCTGGTGATTTTAATTGTCATTCGAGTATGTTTATGTTGTTAACAACAAGAACATTCCGTGTATGACGTGCCGTGTGGCAGCGTGCATTGTCCTGCTCCTGCACTATGTAAGGAACAATGACAGGGATAATGATTTCTGCTCAATAATGGACGGAATTTAGGATATTCCGTATTGCTTTGAGTTCTGTCTTGCCATTATTAGAAACACTACCCCAGATCATAGCGCTCCCAACACCGTAACGGTCATATTCGAAGACGTTAGCAGGATCAAACATTTCTCCTCGGCGTTGCCAAACACAATCAATTCATTCAGCTTCTTTGAGATTAAATTTGGACTAAGCGGTGAAAACGATCCTGTTCCTTCGCTATCTATTCCAGCGACTGCCCTGGCGTGCCCAATTCAAATGTGTGACGCGTCGACGTTGTTAGAAGAATACCTTTGTAAGGACGTCGAGCTCGCAGTCGAGCTGCTCTCAGCCGGTTTCAAGCGTTACAAACGAATATTCTTAACCCCCGTTGATTTTCGAAGACGTTGAACGAGCTTTTTATCAAGTGTGAAGCGATTACGTCGTATTGACGTCACTTAGTAGCGATCTTCGCGCGACGTTGTTTTCAACGTCCTACCTGGACGACGCAGGTAGTTGACGCTGCCAGTTGGTCAGAATCGCGCTTACATACGATATATTGTTCGCTCATGTCAACCAAAACGTCCTGCTTCGTCAGCAGCGTATAAACAAGCTTCTAGGAATCTCAAAGCGATATTTCTGTCATTAACGGAGAGGCCAGGACGGCAACCAAGGATAGCTACCAGAAATTTTTCTCCGGCTTTTTTCATTGTGGACAATACACTTTTAATGTCAAAGAAAATTTGCGAAAATATCCATGTCGGTTTGCATTGGCACGTGCATCTCGAGCATTTTGAATTTTCACAGTCACGGTCTAATGAGGAAGGTTTTCGTAAACAAATCATCGTGTATGTGATAAGAAGAGCTAGTACAACACATATGTTCAATTTTTTTCACGATATTTGCAATATTGTATATTCAGTGCGAAAACGAAAATACTGACTAAACTTTTTTTCTGAGTATATTTTATATACCTCAGAGGTCCGTGCGCACACCGTGCGTTGTAAGTGCGGAGCGCGTACTTGCTCTGTAAGGTCCGCCTGAGTTCTGTGCGCGTTTTGGACAGTTGAACTGAGAAAGCACGGACCACGCACGAACGTCACCCGTACTGGTGGTGAATCCGTAGCCCACATGCAGCTCGAACGCAGAGAAAGTTTTGCATGCACTAAAAATGCACTAAAAATGCAACGGCGTCTCTGCGTGCTCCCAAATCCGTACGGAGGCGGTACTCACCCCGTACGGATCCCTGAATTTGGCCCACGTATTTGCACGTAGACAGCACGCACTTGCAAGTACGGCGGGTTGTGACCGGGGCTTAAAACCGTTCCAAGGCGGTAACCCCAACGATTCTCTTTTTTGTTAATTGTTTCGGGTGTCTTATTCGAACTTAATCTGCTTATAAACACATGCTCACTTTTCCTCTCTACTGTTTTGGCTTCATGTTGATGCTGTGTTTGCTTGATGACTGTGGAAATTCCTGATATGCATATTTCACTTTTGTACCATAATTGACTTAACGTCACTGAGCACGGAGAATAACATTATAAAAACGGGATTGGATACTAGTACTCATTTCAAACATCCGAATAGCTGAAATGGAGGTTTTTCTCCATGTGACCCAATGATTCTTGAGATTTTAGGCTAGTCTCCAGTTTCAGTACTGACAGTAATACAATTCAGTTGGGCGCGTCGCGGGAACGGGTATATTCGGACAGTTGGCGTTAATGATTGCAACGACGTCATAAAATTGAGCAGACGACATTGCTCATAATGGATTTCGTGGTACAATTTATGTATACGAATATAAAGTCGAAATTGGTTAATTTAGGAGGTTTAGATAATTCTAAGTTTTTTCAAAATATAACATCAAGTAAAATGTCAATATATATCACAAAAGGCAGCTTTTCCCGTGACGTGGCCCATTTAAAAGAAAGGGATCATTGGTCTTTTAAGCGGAGGTTAAATGCACTAAAACTATATATATTCGATAAAGAATAAGTGGCAATAAATAAATATCAAACAGCTTTATAACTTCAAAGTTATAATCGTTTGACAATGTGACCCATATATTACTTCAGTTAGTTGTGAAAGAAAGATAAGAAATATCTAAAGACAACAATATGTCCTAAAACAGAAGATAATATGTGAACATAGTGATTTTTTAAAACTTAAACGATTTAAAATAATAGACTCAGTATTATCACGTATTTATTTCATTTTTGCAAAGCTGGAATAATGTCTATTAAAACTGTATCACTAATTTCTGAAAAGAATGTGAGACGTATTATGTTCGATATAATAATAGTGTACAATGAAATAGTTTGGCATCATACATGGATTTAATAGAAACTACGCTGTTTAAAATAAAGTGGATGACTTAAACATGGAAGTAAATATCGTGAAAATATTCTTTTGGAATATATTTTCTTTAGTGTTTTTCGGTATAGCAACACCAGGAGGAATCCTCATCAGCGAAGATGTAAGTTATTTTAGGTATAGATCGATCGGATATTTGGAACATGAAGTGTACAAATTAGTTTTCATTTTTATGAATTGTATTGTCTGTGACCATTGTCTGTGTATTTCAATACATTTTAAGAGATTCACTTTTAAGTTGTTTATTTGCAATTAAAAATGTATTAAAAAGTTAAAAACAGTCAAATTCCTTAAAAAGATATCACAAATACAGTCCGCGCGCTCAAGGCGCGACGACAAATGAAATAACCGAGATTATGTTTCCTTGAGTAATAGTTAATTTGATTTAGTTGTAACTATTTTAACTTGCAGCAAAACATATAGTTAGTACAAATTGAAAGGTAATGGTGCATATGATGCATAAAGACGTTAACAGATTTGAGCCATCAGTTCAATTATATCATATTAATGACATATTTTTCTTGATTGAAAAATTTTGCAACTCCACAAAAATGTCGGGTTACTGATAAATAAAGACACTTTCATACATCCAGATGCACGTCTTAGAACCTAGTTTATATAAAACAAACAATATTTGACTAGTGCATTTTTGTAAATGTTTTGGGAATGCTTTTAAAGTTAAACACATCTGATGACTAAAGTACCAATATTACTATGTCTGAACATTTATGGGAACGTTAATTATTTAGATAATTGCTTGTTATTCTAATTTTAATTCTTTTCGAAGAACGTGCTTATGTTTTCAAAACCCGTAGGTTTTAATAACATACCCGTTTACTACAGTCTGCATGTGTCTGCGGTTCTTTTTCAAATAAATGATCTTTTCCTCTAAAAATGTTTTTTTTAAAGTTTCATGCTGTCATCGCGACTGCTCGGTCTTTCTCGGCTCTTGCTCAAACGAATTTGGCCTTTGTCATATTCTAAAATAGGCACTTAACTTTATTTTGTAAAAACAATTTAAACCCATTGAGATCCTATATTTTTCTTTGAACTTTTAAAGGCGGAAAACATCCTCAAGTTGGGTTTCAATGTTATTATATGTTATTTATGGTATGATCATAATACATTTTATGAATCTTGTCGATAACAGTTGTGAAGTAGTTGATGTTTTTTATTATGGTTATAAAACTGTTATGTACGGACAAGTTTGCAATAAGCTTATTATGTTTTATACCCGTTTGTGCGTTTTAATTGAAACAAAGTCGAGTTGATGGGTGGGTTTGAGCTAACTCACTCAGACAACTTGTGATTGGTTGATCCTATGAAAAGCTGTTAGGGCAAGTGTTTGGTTGATGTACCCTAGAATCTAGTTTAAACCCCCAGTGGCAAAATGTTTTGACAGTTCCAAGGCGGTAACCCTTTTAGTTCTAATGTTTTGTTAATTGGTGTGGTGTCGAGTTTGAAATTGATGGATTTCTCTTCCCTTTTCGCTCTGCGAGGAGGCTTTATTGTCTTAATGTAGCCATATCTGATATACATGTTTCACTGCATAGTTTTAATTGATTTTAGCCTGCTAAAACAAACTATTGTTATTGCTTTATTTTTACAGCAAAGCTCTGAATTGTAGCGATATTTCAAATGATATTTCAGCAAATCCTAAATGCAAATAAAGTAAAGGAAATCATTTATTTGCGTTGTTTGTATAATAAAGGTCAATAAAACTAAGGGCAATTTAAGAGCAGCGCAATCAGAAACTTCGAAGGAAATTACATTAGTTTTGTATCACATTCGTCAAGATTTTTATCATTAAGAAAAAATCAAGTATACCTTTTTTCACAGCTAAATATTCAGTCAAGTTCTTCCCCATGTTTGTGAGTCATTAACCAAAATTAATGTCATCACAGTTTTAACGAATTACTTGAATCTGCGTTTTGTTCGAAAGACGCAGTAATTAAAATTCGATAATAAAATTGCTCAGAAATATTTGCCAGTTTGGCAGATCATATTTTGAATAATGCAAAAGAATAAATATGTAAGCACTGACAGTTTGAATTTCTATTACATGCAATTCGAACTCAAAAGATGTGTATGTAGCTATTATATCATCATCTCGGTGCTACAGAACGATTTCATTTCAAGAATTTCAATTTTAAAAGGTAACATAAAAAGTTCATAGGCTGTACCAACTTTTCACTTGCTCCTATCCCCCACACACCTACAAGCTGTTTTGGTGAATTTACTTAAACCCACACATGTACTCGACAGTGTTGCACGTAGAAAACACGTACACAACACAAGATGATTATCGTATTGCAAAGCATGATGATTATCACTTGAGAAATCCCTGCCACCGTCTTGCAAACTAAGAGATAAGTATACGATTGTACTGTAGCCTGGTAAATCACAAAGCATACATTTTTAAACAAAGCAGTCTTATGCAAATAGATATACTCTTCAACGTGTTGTGTTTTTCACCTCTTGTGACATAATGAAATAAGCTATACACGATTCTCCTTAAAAGTATTTTGAGAAAAGAATCGTTGATGTTCCCTAAACAAATGCAAAACAAACATTGTGTTAGATGTGGCAAACTATATTTTATATGGTAAATATTTAAAAAATTTCCCCAAAGTTCAGATTGCAGCACATGTGTAAACTTACTACAGTTGTAACGGATATCCTCAACAAAATATTCATTATGTGTTGCAAGAATGTCTTGTCTATTTATTATTTCGTTTAACCTTCAGGTGGTAAAGAAACTTGGAATAAAACTAGAACTTACTGTATGTTTGGTTAAAAATATAAAGGCCGGCGATGAAACGTATTACATATCCACACGAAAATCATAGCTATAATCTTAAGTGTCATATTGCGACCTTTTATTCTTTCTTGAGAGAAATTTGCTCCGATATCTTAGATGCGAATAAATGTTAGGCGAGGATAAGTTGCTACATTTTCTCATTTTCTCATTATGTATTCAGATATAAGATATATAAAACTGCAGTCGATTTTATTTATGATACTGTCGAGCATGCGTGTGGGTTGGATTTGTTTTCACCAGGTAACGTGATGCTTTGTGTTTTTTTTGGAAATCTTGCGGCGGAGGTGAAACTGGTACGCTGTCAAACCTGGTTCTATCCTCGCAAGGCAAAATAAATCTTCGTGGTCTTGCCTTTTCAATATATTTTTGTGGTATTTTTTGATTTGTTAGATTATATACAATTTGGGACGTCAATCCTTGAAATGACGTCATAAAGTTAAGCAGACGACATTAATTATTATGCATTTCTAGGTAAAAATACCATTTTGTTGTCAAAATGTGTCACAAAATCACATTTCAGTTATAAGAAATTGATTTATAGTCGTAAGTTCTTTCTAAATAAAGTAAAAAATAAATTATCACTAAAAATGACCGATGGTACCTTTTCCCGTGACGTGCCCCATATAATCTTCATGTATGTCCCATTTGTTCTTTACGAATGGAGACTGAACGGATGCGTTGAGAGGTTGCGTTTTTGTAATGCAGTTTTTCTGATATCAGTTTTGTAGCTTTCAGCAAATAAACGTTTTCTGGACTGATTCAGACATGAAATCAAAGATAAACAGGAAATGTTTATTCAAAAGAGGCTAACAAATCAAATTGAAGTTTATTTCGGATGAGTCTATGGTTCCGAGAAGTATTCAAAAGATAAAACATCCTTTCATCTTTAAATGCATTTCGAACTATCAGAAATCAACAGGGCTATGTCAAACAATATTTTAATAATAACCAGAAAATAAGGAGCATCTCTGCCAATATCTTACTTTATTCAACAGAAAATGAAAATAACTTTACAGTCAAAGACGCAGCATTAAAAACGAATTTGTACATTTCACGTAAGGGTATTGTTCAGTTGTGTTTTATTACCCATGGCAAATATTCAAAACAAACAACAAATTGATTCTATATGTCTGAGCAAATTTAATATGCAACAATTTTGAAAACCCTGTGTCATCAACATGTTTCGCGACCTCGTCTACAATACTTTCCTACATGTACATTTTGATGCAAGGTTCATTATCGTCTTTTGTTCGTTGACTATAGCCATCTTGTTCATGCTGGCACACATTTTATTTTCATACCATACCACAATCGCACACCCAATCCCACTTAAATTTCCTCTTCGCTTGAACCATGCTACACTAGAATAGAAACTGTCTCAGTTTTCTGATTAGTCAGGCCACTATCATTGCTGAAAGGCTATCCAGTTGCCATTAAAGCTCGACGAATTTTTCACCAAAAAAAAACGCGCCTCGTGACAACAATCATCAGAAAATGATCCGTGTGTAGGTTTAAGTTGCAGTATTTAGGCAGAAAATTTCCTCCTGAATTCTGCGGTATTAATTACAGCAGCTTTACCTGCTAGCAGCTTATGAGAAGAAAACGTGGTCACAAACATATCATTTGTGTGCATAAATGAAACATTCGCCTTCATTTTTGAGAGCTTTTTTTCTTGCGAGTTTGAAAATAAGGATACCATACAAAGTAGAGAACTTCCATTGGGCGAGCGAAGACAAAATTTTTATTTGAATATTCCCTTAACCGTCAATTTTTTTTATCTGAAACAAATGTTGCATGTAAAATGAAGATAGTGTGCATATAGTCGCCGACAACATATTATCTGAAGCTGAAAATGTAATAATAACTATTATTAATTGAAACTATAATTTGAATATAGCTCTTTGAAGATTCCAGGAACAATCAATGATTAAAGCAATGCTAAAACATTACATGAATTTACTCGTTATTGCGGGGTGTAAAGTGAGAACGCAATCTTTCGTGTGTAAAGAAAGCTAAAACAATAAGTAACTTAAATAGATCAACGTGCCCAGTAGTCAATGTTTTATATAAGATGCTCTCTTATCAGAAATGAAATAACTGATGTCCATTTGCCGGAAGAAAAAAAAGTTTCATTTTATTATTGTTTGATTTGCATCAAGACACTAAATGATCACTTTTAAAGCTCTATTACATGTAAGACTTAAACAAAATGTGTTTGTCATCTATTTAATAATTTATGTTATGCTTAACAATTGACTAATCTCACAATAAAAATAGGGCTACTTAGGTGGTTTAATATCCCAGCCAATATAGATTTGGATACTGTCCAATCACCCCCAAGGATATACTTCCTGCTTTTTTTTAAATTTTGTCTTTGGCGTCGTCGGTGATACGCAGGATTTATATTCTAAGATCCCCTGTCAAAATTCTATTCTAAAACTATATTGTTTTCTCGTTTAGGACAAACCCATTCTTTTATCTGGGGACCATACGCCACTGAACATGGAATGGTATTAATCTGAAAATACCTCATTGAAGGTTCCGTGTTCAGCGCCATATGCATACCATCGTGTGGGATGGATCGAAATTGTACTATTTAATGGTGTAATTACTGAGTTGCGCTCAACCCGGGGCCAGGCGGCGTGGGTAGTAATTTGCATTCCCAGTACTGCTCATGAACAGGCTCAATCAAAGGGAGCCTGCAGTATTTTCATATTTGTCGTGTTCGGTGGCTTTCAAAGTTCCCTTTTCATCTATCTAAATAAACACACTGATCTTGGTCTGACTGAGAACTTAGCAAATATGAAAAAGCAACATATGCATATCAGGAATCGCCACACTCAAAAAACACAGCCTCCCCACGCAGCGAAAAAGAAGAGAGGAAGATAGAGAGAGCGCATGGTTTATATATGTATGTCAATTCAAATAGGACGCCACAAACAATTAATAAACAAGAGAACCTTTGGGGATACCGCCTTGGAACGGTCAGTGGCAAAACAAATTGCCACTGGGGGCCCAAACCAGGCTCTAGGGTGCACCAACCTCACACTTGCCCCAACAGGTTCTTGTATCACAAAACAAGCACAAATTGTCTTGGTGAAATAACTCCAACCCACCCATCAGCTCAACAATGTTGCATGCAAAAGCATACAAACATATAAACATAAGAATTTAATAGCATTGCAAAGCCAAAAGGTGGGTACTCAATGATCTTTCCGAGACCAGAGCACCTGGAGTAAAATCAGCAAGAACACGATGACAGGGATAAAAGAAACAAATCGAGCTTTTAGGTTCTTTTAAGAAAAGATTTCCCCATAAACTTTCATAAACTCTTACACCCCTGCCACCGTCGTGCAACCAAAGAGGTAAGCATAATGATCAACTGTAGATGGGTTAATCACCAGGCCTGCAGAGCGCTGTAAAATATCATGTTGGTAACCTTTCTTTTTAAATTTACAGATGGTTTTTACGAATAACCGGGAGAAATTAACATCGCCTTTTATCTTCTTAAGTTTATAAATTAAATCTCCATAAAAAACTGGCTGTGAAATTCCTTGTTGCAATAGTGATTTTAAACTGCAGCTGTATTTATGAATTAGATCTGGATATCGGCGATAAAACTTGCAAAAGGTTTTCCTTAATTTGTGATACCGATAACCTTGTTTTAAAAGTTTTTCTGTAATGCAAAGATTACGTTCATTGAAATCATTCACATCGTTGCAAGCTCTTGAAAAGCGAACAAGCTGTGAGATATAAACCCCGTAAGAAGTTGCACGAGGAACATCGCCGTCTAGAAACGGAAAATTTACTATATTAAAATTAAAATCATCTCTTTTATCATAAATTTTAGTAGTGACGTAACCATTTTCGATGGATAGATTTAAATCAAGGAAGTTTGCTTGCTTTTCTGAAGTGTTCGCTTTGTTAAGCTGTAGTTCTTTAGGATAAATCTTATTAACCAGTGATGGAAAATGGTTATTATCTATATTTAATAAATCATCAAGGTACCTCGAGGTGTTGTTAAAAGCTGTAATAATATCATCTTGATGTTCGGTAGAAAGAGATAACATGAAATCTCTTTCATAACAGTATAAAAACAGATCAGCAACAAGGGGTGCACAATTAGTACCCATTGGAATGCCTATTACTTGTTTATAAATAGAGGTACCAAATCTCAAATAAATATTATCCAATAAAAATGTGAGCGCCTGGATAAGGTCTTGACAGGTCCATGAAGTATAATTATCATAAGAACCATCTGTAAAGAATGCCCTATGTTCGGAAATTTTATTCACTTGAAACATAAATTGGAATCGTTTTTGTTATTAAGTCACCTTCTTCTTTTATCATTCACTTGTTAATATTACTCCTGTTTGAACATAAATGCTGGGCCATAGTTTTTCTTTTAATATATAATTGCATTTATTTCAAACAAATCGAAAAGTCGAGAGTTCTGTCTCCTCTGACGGCTCTTTTGACGGCCAAACTCAGCCAATTTCGTTTTTTTACAATATGCTAAAAGCGTAGGCGTCCTGTATAGGCTATTTTACAGTAACTTTCAGTTTCGTACTAACGTTGATATTTCACGATTGTTAAAGTGTTATTCTTATTTGTTGTTTTTTTTTTATAAAATAAAGATGTTAAATCCTTTAACGGTAGAATGTTTTGATGGTTTCTCCGATAAAAAATGTTAATAAATGTAAAATACAGGCCTGTCTGTTTAAAGTACCAGTTTTAGAGAAAATATTTTATACATGTATACCACACAATGCAATTAAATTGAATTACTAACTTAAATATCAAACAAGCAAAATGTCGTACGAGCATTAAAAAAAATAAAAAAGTATCAAAAGATCGTATTCTCCAAAACTTTTTTAAACTACTTGCAAACTAAAAAACAAGTGGGTTTACAGTTTAAGGTTCTGGAACTGTAATGGTGACCTCCCACAATCCTTATAATGATGTTGTTTCTTGAATCTATACTATAAAACACATTGTATGGCCAATTTTTAAGGAAGTTCACCGTTTGTAACTCAAGTTATGTGCATTTTTATAAAGTGACCCTTGATTTTCAAAATAACCGTAAAAAGTGCTGGGACAAAAAAAATGAAAAAGTACTTTTTTCTAATTCTATTTTTCTATAATCAAACTTTAACCAATTTCCTGTTACACAATCATGTCATGATAAATCAGAACAATAAGATTTCACTTTTGACAAATACTTATAAAAATACAGAGCTTTTCATAAATGTACCCCCATTCCAACATCCGAGATTTTTGGTTGCGTTTAAAAATTTACTCTATCTATAAAAGCAAATATCTTAAGTTTGAAGCTAGTTAGACACATGCAACTAGTTTTAAAATTTTCTGCAATATCAACTGCACATAATTTAAACTTTTATGGGCAATTTACCGTTCCTAATAAAATTTATAAGAATTTGTAAACGGTTACTATAATGAAACTGCAAAGAGAATTTATTGCGAAAAATAACGTCAAAGTGGTCAATAGCAAATTATACTTCTTCATACAAAAATATCACCTATAGTTGGTATTAGAGATGGAAATATGTATGTAAAACTCTGCATTCTCACATGAAAACCTTCTCCTTACTGATTTTGACTGGCTTGAGAGAAATATTTAAAGTTTACCAGTACATGTTTTTTTTTGGTAAAAAATTCCGACAGTTTAGGAACAATGGAGTCAAGCACTCTTTTGGTATTTGTGACTCTTGGTTATCCCTCACAGTTTTGACCCCTAAACACATTAAGAAGTCCATCCTGGCCATCACGAGAAAATATCAGACGAAAGTGAGCAAGTGTCAAACCTGATCCGGCGATGTTTTCTGCTGTTGTTGTTTTGCATACAATGTTTGCCACTAGTGTGAGTAATGTTGGCATATTTTGAGCCTTAGCTCTCAAAAAACGCTGATTATTGTATATAGCCTTTGCACAAAAAGAGTGTTCCATTAGTTTCAATGACGACAACTTACAGGCAATATACAAAGACCTCAGTGCTTCAACATCAGAAAGAGCATCATGTGCATTATATGACTGACCTAGTACAGTTTTAACAAGGTCCTCTTGTTTATAAGAACTCTGATCTGGAAAGGTTTTCTTCATAACTGATAAAGAATCAACACATGCTCTGGTAGATTCAAACAAAGAAGTAAGCAGATCACAGTTTTCATAAGCTGTTACAAGAACAGGGAAGTCAAATTTTCTCCCATTATGTGCCATAAGTACAACATTTTTAAATTTCTGGAGCCAATCAGTAAAACTTTTCAGAGCCAAAGAAATTGGCTGTGGTGCAACATTTGAGCCATGTACAGTAATTATTCCACCACTGTACACAATCCCAGTAGTCTGCTGTGCACCCAGGGAAATAGGTTTCTTCGGCACTAAATATGTGTTGAACGAAGCCCCGGACTTGACCTCAACTGCTGCAATCTGTGTAATATCTGGAATGTATCCACTACGAACTGGAAATAAAAATAACCTTTAGATAATCTTTTAAAAAAAAATATTTCACTCCAAATGTTTGTGATATGTTTTATGAGCAGCAAGATATAATATGTTGTGGTTGCATTTTAGTTTTAGTGGGTTTCACCATTTTTTCAACAAGTTTGCAATACAAGGACAATGGTTACAGTTTTTACATGCCTAATAACCTATCCTAGTTTCTAGTTCCGCTACGAAGGCACTTCCAATGCTCTTAGCTTCTTATGTTTTATATGTTTGTGTGCTTTTGCATGCAACATTGTTGAGCCGATAAGTGGGTTGGAGTTTTTTCACCAAGACAACTTGTACTTGTTTTGTGATATGAGAACCTGTTGGGGCAAGTGTGAGGTTGGTGCACCCTAGAACCTGGTTTAAACCCCCAGTGGCAATTTGATTTGCCACTGACCGTTCCAAGGCGGTAACCCCTCGGGTTCTCATTTTTGTTGATTGTTAGTGGTGTCTTTTTTGAAACTGATCATCTAATTAACCATGCTCTCTCCCCCTCTCTTCTTCGAGACTGTGTTGGGAGGCTGTTTTTTCTGAATGTGGCGATTCCTGATATGCATATTTCACCTTTTTTTCCACTAAACCACCAAGTCAGACAAAAGACTTACTGAAATACATTGTCAAAAATAAAAGGCAGTTGGCCTGTACTCACTGAGGTTTGTTGTTTCTAAGTCCATGGTTATAACAGTTACATCATCATCACCGGGTGGGGCGGCACATTCCTGAAGTTACCTCGTGGCACAGCGTCCGGTATCTCTTCAGTATCTATTGAAGAGGCGTCCATGGCAATTTTTATATAGAAAGAGGGACATACTGTATACATGTTAAACTTCAATGCTAACCCAAAATTACAGACAAAAAGTACCAAAATGAAAGGTAAGCATCAAGGTGATTTGTAGGTTATAGTGCAAGCTATCATTATAATGGTCTTGTCCTAAGAAACATTGTGTGCATGTATGAACAATCTAATACAGGTGATATCAGCTAATCTGTGTTTGCAGTGACAAGCTTTCGCGGGGAAAATGTATTGTCTTCACACAGACTTATTAGAGACAAAACAAAAGTAAAGCTGTAGACCCTGCATATAAAACCAGCCTTGTAAATAAATAAGTTGGTGGGAATTATCAGTATGTTTGAACTCACCAGCAATCAAATCAACATTTATAGAAGAAATGTGTGGAGTTACCTGAAGAATAGTAATCTCCTTCCTGAACTTCAAGTGCCCGCTGTATGGTGGCTCGCTCTTGAGTATAAGTCGTCTCCTCTTGGTTGATGGGAGGGCAGATCTCTCTAGCTGCTTTGTTCTTTCTGTCATACGCTTATCGGCATACTGTTGAGTGTATCCACCTGGAGAAAGCCCTGTTTCTTCATACAAATAGACAGTATAAATTTTTATGAAAATACAGACACCAAAAAATATACAAGCTAGTTCCTATTAACAATACATCCTTTTGTTTGTACTATTTATAGAAATGTATCATTTAAAATGGTAATTTAAAATCGAAATGGCTAATACACTGACAGACCAAGCACAAGGCAGTTGTGACCATCTATGCCCACAGAACTAATAAATCATACAATTGATGAAACCATTATTCATTAGCAGTTATGCTGCAGATATTTTACAAATATACTTTAAATTATAGCTCTCAAAGTATAAATATACTAGATTTAAAAAATAGCAAAGTGAAAAGTAAACTATACTTACATAACAACAACTTATCCGTCAGGCGAACAAGACCAAATTGCAACTATAAACCATAACCAAGAACACTGAAATAAAAAAATGACAAATCTGAGATAAGTTTGTTATCCTTTAAGTTCTTATTTGTAATATAGTTGTATGCTTTCACAGACCAAGTGTTTTCATTTAGTAAACTTTTTACTTATCTCCACTTCGGCCATACTAATCCATGTTTATGGTGAGTGCCATAATGTGTGTTGGAAAATACCGATAGACCACTGCTGATTGATTTTGCTTTATTATTGTATGAATTTGCACAGTCTAAGAAAAACAATCATCAGTGTTGGGTTAGCTGGGATTTAAAAATTCAAGCTGCCACTCAACATAGAAGCAAATTGATATGGTCTTAGCATTTAAAAACAACAATAACTTTGAACAGTTATATAAAATGTATTAACACACATTCTAAAGGGTTTGAAAAGGTAACAAAACTGTAAACAGAAAAAGCAACTATGTGTACCTTGCAGATGTAACTGCGCCCTTCATTTATACATGCAGCTGTTGCCTTGACCCTTAAGTCGAGTGACTCTGTATCACCATAGTGAAGGATCTTAGGGGCTCTTAAAGCAACTTCACGATTTGCATGTTCGCATTGTTGTGACGATCCCATGTCAGAGTATGGTTCAGGTGCCATGATCTTATCTAGCTCTGCCCGAATAACACCGTCATCCTTCACAGGAACATTGTGCGGAAGACCCAAGTGCGCATACTTCTGTCCGGGATTCCGTTTCTCACCACAAAACCTCTCACCTCTTGTTGCCTTGGTTCTTTGAAAAGCAGTATTTCAAACACTTCTGAATGTGTTGTATCACAGATTTGCTCAGTTTGGTTTTACGTGATAACTGTAGTCCATACAAACTTTTCCCAATGTTTTTTATTATGTGGTTTGTCAAATCTTTTTTTTAAGTTTTGGATGAGCTACTCTAACACGAGCCATCATTGTACTATCTCCATCACCCTCAACATATTCCACAGGTGTCCCACTGTCACGTAGCTGATTCAATCCCTCCTCACCACTTACACTTTCCATCATACGGACGCTTCCTTTGTGGTTAGCGACACATCTGTGTTGTCTGACAGTCATGTTAGGTCGGTTTCTTCGCCACCAGTTACATGTAGCACAACGACGATGCTTAACGATGGACTTGATCACTTTCTTTCCATATGTAGCCTTTGACATGAAAAAGGTATTGGCTAAAAATGGAAAATTACATTTTACATAATTATGTTGATTTGGAAAATATAAATTATTGTTTCTGCTCTTCTTCAGACAAAAATTGGCTAAATGTGTTATTGTTTAGCATAGGTAAATGACAAAATGTTCCAAGCTAGCTACCAAGAGGCTTGTATATAAGAGACCGGAAACTTATGTGTGTATTTGTTTGGCCATAAAAATTTTAACAGTCAATTAAAGTTTCAAAACTTTTTTGTTGATCATTATAGGTGTAAATGATGGGTGTTTTTTCTTCAGAATTCAGTTTACATTTGCACGAACTAATCATTCTTTTAATTGTTTCGTTTACTTTTTCACAATGTCAATATTTATAAAAATATGACTAGGTGACAAAGTTAAATAAATACAAACATGTAAGGCTATCAAATCCCCTCTTTTTCCAGGCTGAATCTACTGCACTAGACATTCCAAAGCGGGTTTTACATGGGAAGACTGCACTCAACCTCTTACGAGCCTTTTTATTGGATGATGAGCCTTGTGTCAATCTGAAAAATTGAAAAAAAAGAAACATGTCACAAAAATACAAAATTACAAGTTTTCATAAATTATAACAACATGTTTATACAACTTTTATCTGCGAGATAAAATAACTGCTAAAAGATAGTACTGGTAGTTTTAATAATAATAATAATAATAATAATAATAATAATAATAATAATAATAATAATAATAATAATAAAAATGATAATAAAAGTGATAATAAAGTAATTTTAATTGTCTTGGAAATTCTTCTTTGGTGCCCCACAACTGGAATTATCACCATGATCGTTTTCATTCCAAACATTCTCATCAAGATCTGTGACTGTTGAGGTAAATGCAGACTTAACTATATTCCTGTAAAATAAATACAATCTTGATTTTACAAAGGATAAATACTATTGTAATTAGTTAAAATAAAAATACCAAGAAGACATTGATGACTGAATCAAATAAGCATAATCAAATACTTTTATGTCAATGTTTGAAGGGAAAAAAGAACTTTATGCATGTATACATTTTTGCTGAAGAAAACCATTTACCTAGTAATAGGAGATGAATCCGGCATCAAACCAACACCCAACTCGTCATCAAGAACCTCTATCTCAGCTGCTGCTATGCTCGACTCAGTATTGGATATATCACTAAGACCACAAAAACAATTTTTTTTACCAAAACATAATTATGCAACAATCTAACAGGTAAACTTTATTAAATTATTTATTGTTACTATCAAAGTATCATTAATATTTTATGTCAACTGATTGCTTGTAGATCTAAGTGGATATTTTCAAAAGAACTGACTAATAATAAACAGAACATACAACAAATTAATTATTTTTAAGACAGTCATTGAGGCAGAGTGAATGCATTTTGTATTTTGATGTGAATTACCTCATTTCTTTCTGAAATGCATCTTGAGCTGCTGCTCTGCAAGAACGATCTGACACAACCTCTATTGAAGTACCAGCGCGTCTTTCCATGGCCTTCAAATTAGTGTTGCTTATTACAGGTACATTCATTGTGGACAGGAAGTTGTTTACACGTCTTGGTCCGCCGATACTATCAACCATAGCTAAAATGATGAAAAACAACACATTTTGTTTAATATGATACAATATGCATACAAAATCAAACTCAAATTCTTTGCCGTACAAGGATTTATACAAATAAAACCAACAAATATTTAATAAGCATGGTACCAAAATACATGTAAGTACAATAAAATATGAATAAATCTAATCATTTTCAGCACAGAGGTGTATATTTAGATGACTCACTGTTACTCTGCTTTACATTGTGCTATTTTTAGACGTTGTCTCAGTCAAGTTTATGATTGTTATACAGTACCAATAAATATTTATGGCTATCAACATTTCCTTTTTATCTATTCGAATAAAGATATAATGATATTATTGACATTTTTATATTCCCCGAGTAAATAGCTTTAAAATGTATACCGATACTTTGAACATGTTCTTTTTCATTGGTCCTCATGACTTGTTAACGTTTACCTACTTTTTACTGTAAATTAAATTAAACAAGCCTGTATATTCAAATATATTCGTTTATCATTATATATCAAACGTAGAAACGTTTGCTTCAATAGCTTTAAAAATGCATAATCATTATCCGTTTAGGGTTTACCTTGTTTTGAGAGGCATTTCAAAAAGTAATAGTAATGGGTTTGCTGCAAGAGCAAAATATAAAAACTGTGATCCCAGTGTGGAGACTTTGAACATTTCGGATGTGAAGCGGCTGCATCTGAAATAATCGTTATCTGTTGTAAGAATATTTTAACAAAGCTACTTGGAATCGGATTTATTGTTTCGTGTTACATTCGGATCATGTAGACTTTTGAAGAAATACCTGTGTTTTTGTTTTGAATATGATCCAAATTTTAACTGCAGAGATAAAATTGAAGTGTTACCTAGCCTCAATGAAGATAATAATAAATGAAACAACTAGTGTTTTACTTTTAAAAGTAAGACGGCAGTTGATTATTTCTTTTCCAGGGATATGTTACTCCGGCATATAAGCGCGATAAATGTCAGAATAAATACGCTTAATGAACTGGCTGTAGGATCACTCAATACAGATGATGTTTTTTTCTCGTAATTTGTTTCGACATTGCTAATATAAAATTGCAATAGATCTTTACTTATTTTTGACGTGCATAATCCTAATTAATTTCTTCAAGGTTTTACTGTAAGTCTAAAACTTATTTGATGGGTAGTTGTCGGGATTCTGTTCCAGAAAAATAAGTTGTTTTTTTAACAAAAAATGTAATATCTAAAACAAAGACATAAAATTTTCTCCTAACATATTCAAAACAAGGACACTCATTTAAACTAGCATAACCAACAGTAGACGAGGAAGAGAGCAAATGAGGTAAGCGACGTGAGTCTAACCATGTCTGATGTTCTATTCTTTTCTGTTAAAAATGACATGCGAATATCATAAATTGCCTCACCAAGAAAACACAGACACACATCGCGGCCAAAATGTAGAGAGGAAAAGCAAGCATGGGTTTTTAAGAAGATCAAATTCAAAGAAGACACCACAAACAATAATTTGACATGAGAAAATTGGGATCAGTGGCAAAATAATTTGCCAGTAAGTGTTAAAAATAGATTCTAGCGTGCACCAACCTCACACTTGCCCCAACAGGTTCTGATATGTACAAACAAGTACAAGTTAACTTGGTGAAACAAAAACCTTCCCATCAACTGCAATGTTGCATGCAGGAGCACACAAAAATATAACATAAAAAACTAACTAAACGGTGGTTACTCAATGACCTAACTGAGACCAGAGCACCTGGAGTCAATGCAGTAAGAACAAGATAACTGGGATAATAGAAACGGATCGAACTTCAAGGTTATTTTACATGATTTTTTCTCTAAACCTTCATAAACTCTTAAACTCCTGCCGCCGTCGTGAAAACAAAGAGGTAGGTATAAAGATCAATACTAAGTGTGTTAATCACTAGACATGCAGAGCGCTTTAGAATATCATGATGATAGAAACTTTTTTTCAGAATTTACAGATAGTGTGTACGAAAAATGTGGATGAATCAATATTCCGCTCTATTTCTTTAGTTTAATTAAATCTACATTAAAACCTTGTAGCAAAAGAGGTTTCAAACTGCACCTGTACTTTTAAAGTAAATCTGTGTATTGGCGATTTAACTTTCAAAAGGATTTCCTTAATTGTGTTACCGATAACCTACCGTAAAACGCTTTAATTTCGCTAGGTCAAAACTGCATTTTGCCGTTACAGAGACTTTCATAATTTAACTTTTTACCGATGACAATTCGAATGTGCAGATGTGTTAAAATACTAAAAAACCACAACATGTTCTGGAAAGAAATCCACAACTGTGATGAAATCATGTCTGTACATTTGCTATTTTAAGTACATATAATGGTATATGTATTCGCTCCTATCGACGTTTCTTAGAACTGCAAGGATGAACATTAATTATATTTCATGTACAATGGTATATGGTCAAATCTACGTGTCTCAAGAAAAATACAATATTATCATTCATCTTGGAATGTTACGTAAGCATCATTACATAAATGAAGTAAAATGTTAGAGACACGTTGCTCGTTTTTATGCACATTCGACAGTTGTTAATGACATGTATGAGTAGTAACAAGGGCAAGTCTTTTAAAATAACGAAATTAGTTTATACATTCATATGTAAAACCATTATTTCAAACGAGAAATACATCCCACAATTAAACTTTTGCTGCAAAAAGTTAACATTTGCTAAAAAGCGGACATTTCGGACGACAATCTTCAAAGTTTCAAAAAAGTATCGTCAATTGTAATAATAAAAGAGTAGTGACTGTTTCATGCTAATGAGCAAACATGCGATGAAACAGGTTGCAATTCTGCTATCAATTCAGGAATGTAATACAGTTTTCGAATAAAACTGATCCATAATGCTGGTTTGAAGTTGTGTCATATTGGAGGTTTAATACTAAACGATTAACAGGATACTTTTAAAAGCTGTTTCATTATCCATTGGCTTTACTTAAGTCGGCAATTTCTTGCATATAAAATCAAATTATAACCAGATCGTTTCAAGATCACAAAATTAATTATCTGTAAATCTTTAAGATTGATACTCATCATTTAATTTTTTCCTTATTAACAAGGAAAAGTTATTAGAAAACAACTAAAATGACAACCACAACTTCCACCATCACCACAACAGCAACATCAACAACAACATCATCAAAACGTCAAATCAATGAATTTCAAACAAATTCATACAGTTTCGACTTTTGGTTTCAAATCAAAATTTTATATGAAACTTACCGTAGAAAGTGCGCGGCATTCGACTTCATTCAAAACAATGACCCCTTCAATTCTTTTTAATGAGACAGTGTAGCTTAGAATAACTGTTTAAAAACGAATGTTGCGAAACATTTCCCGCCCTTAAAATTGTTTAAAGAAACCATGTATAATAAAAATGGTGCGTGCAAATCCTAGTCTGGCCAGTATTCTCTCTCCGTTTTATTTGCAAATTGTACCATGCTTTATTCTTTAAGTTACATATCTTACGTTGCTCACTTTAAGTCAGATAATTTTATTTATATATCCTCGTGAAATATAAAAACATCATGGCCTGTGAAGAGTCTTCGTCAACAGACCCATTGTTACACATTTCACAAGTAGACCTTGTATTATTTGCAATACCTACGACAAAATCATTAAAACTAATTTGTATATTACATTTTATTCGAGATACTTATCCACCAAAATGACATAAATCTTTCAATAGCCAGTGAAAACAAAACAGCAGTGACCATATCGCCAAATGACGCTCAATATCTATTGAATTAGAGAAAGAAAACTGAAATAGGCATATCGGGAACAGCCACATCATTTAAGATACTTAAGAAAATAAACGAAAATCAGAACTTTAAGGGTTAGAACGATTTTAAGCAAAACAAGTTTCGATTGGGGTTAACACCAGGTTCTATGTTGCATCAGTCTCACACTTTCCCCAACAGGTACTTATGTGAATAAACAATAACAATTATTCTTGGCGAACTAACTCGAAAATGTTGCCTACAAAAGCACGCAAATATGAAAATAAGATTAAACAACTATGAAAGCCAAAGAACAGGATAAAATTATCAAAATATAGCAGGCTCGGCTTGATTGAGCCTTTCACGGGCAGTAATGGGAAAATGAAGACATAAGAAGCTGACGTCAATCTAAAATGATAGGTACTAAGTCCTCTCAATTAATACACACGATGCTCTCATAGACAAAATGAAAAACAAGAAAGAAAGAGCATAAAATATGGTCGGGTTTAAAAAAGACACCGCACGCATTTACAAAGATGAGAACCATCTCAAAAGTTGCATATGTGAATTCATTCCAACCCATCAACCGATGACATGATCTATCTTCAACGATCTTTTCAGTTTTCAGAAACATATATAAACTCATAAAAATCTACAACAGTCTAACAATTAAAGCGGAAGGCAAAACGATGGACTGTAGATGAGTTAGTTAATAAGCTTGCAGAGCGATGTAGAAAACTATGCTTCCTTTTTAACTTATGTGTACTTGCAGTGATCTCAATATTCACTGTCTAGGATTAATTGTAACCAAATCCAATGTGTTTTTGTAATTCTATAGAGCATGTGTGTTTCTTTGTTAGATTAATCAGGCAAAGCTGAGATTGTTTTTGTCTTCTCATCAATAATTAAAATTTAATCACTTTCTTATAACCTTTTAACAAATACACATTACTAAATACACCTGGTCTACAGCTATAATGTCAACGAAAAAGCAAAAACATGCCGAATACAACATTTAATACGAGAAGCAACAAACCACTCTTAATGGCTTATAGTGCAGATGAATAAGATCAATTTTCTGTAGAAATGACATTGCGAGAGTCTAGATTATCTTCAAGGCCGTAGGGAAGATTTAGATGAAGTAAGTTTTCCTGCTTTTCACGTTTATGAATTTTTCTCCTGAATTCGTTGTAACTGATGATATATTTACCTAAGATTCCAAAAAATAAACAAAACTTTTTTTCTGCTTCAGTCATTATGACAGATAAAAGTTAATTTAAATTTTTGGTGAATAATATTATTTTTCCCTCCTCATTGATAAGAGACCAGATTTTACCAATCAGTTTATGTACATCGTCTTGATTTTAAAAAGTACGAGAGAATGTGTTTTGTCGTGACCTTTTACCAGGTATGGCCATGTTCTACAAAGACACTCCATCAAACATTTTTCAACATTTACACCTTAAATTTTGCACAAATAAATGTTATCGGTTTATTATTATTATTATTAACATTAAGAAATGTAAGAACAGTTTAAAAGTATCTAGACTTCAAAATTCTTTCAAATTATATTTACATCCAAAACTCAAAACTAAACATAACAAAACCACGTTTAAAATGACCATATTTTGGCCAATGCTAAAACACTGGCCACCTATTATCTCCTTTAGCCCCAAGTTGAAAAAGGACGACAAAAGTGATTTGCAATAAACCGCTGTTAAGAACTAAACATTAAAATATTACAACATGTATTTATATCTTCGTAATAGATAATTGATCGTTTTCAAATTCCTGGATGCATGAAAAAGCTTAACGCATTCTACTGACTATGTTCAGTTGTTGTACAAAGCGTAACAGATACACATCTACCGTCTTTATCGACATTCCATATGTCTTTTTTCTGATCCTAAAGATCTAAAACTACAAAAATAACGATGGCAATAACACGACCGATACAAAAATGAAGCGGCAACATTTGTGAATGAAATTAAGACTGTATAATCTGTTATTGTAGTCGCTCAAGTTAAAACAGTGATTCTCTGTTCAGGTATTTATTGGTAACCCTTCAAGATATGAAAGTGATGTAGTTAGCAATACAATAAAATATGAGTGGCAATAAATACTTTTAATACGAACGTGTAGTATAATGATTTATATCATTCGGCTGTATATACCTCATACCTAGAGATATTAATTCATAATCCCAAATCTGACATAAAAACATATAAATGAAAAGGTGGAATAGGAATAAAAATACCATTTGCCAATTATAAAGGTACTGGTAATCCTAACACCAGATACAAAATTGATGTTTAAATTAAACCGTTATTGTTTTGGTGCGTAAACGTGTAGAAAAAGCATGGAATTTGCAAAATTTGTGAAATGTTTAACATTAAAAACATGTAAAGCACGGTTATGGTTTGAAACGTAGGTGAACAATTAAAGCAATGAAGTAAAAGACTGGAACTAAATGAATATGAACAAAGTATTTCGGAATATTTTAGCATATTTGGTGCTTGCGACATTCGGACATGCGATCGTGACTGAAGATGTAAGTATTTTTACGTGTTATGTTTATTTCCTATATGTGAATGTTTAATCAAACTAAAATATATTTTCTCTTAAATAGTTAAAATTATTTTACACAAGCTTCTCCTGGCATCGAAACATTAATTATAACCATGTAGGAATGTGAAAGTTAAAGTAATCTCAATACGTTAAGTTAAACAGAAATAAAAACAAAATATTTCCTTTAATTTTCACCATTCATATAAAACAGATTTCTTTTTAAGAAACAAGAAACTCATTTGCGACAGATAGAAACTGCTAATTTTGAATATAAATTATATATTATAAAATGATTCAAATATTAACATTTTAAGTTATAACGTTTCAACTAAATATGTAAGCCTCTGTAACCTGTGGAGCTAAAGTGTTTTGCGTTTCCATAGATAGTATAAAATATTTGTAGCTTGAAATTAGTTTAATATAGCACAGCTGACGAAGGAATTGTAATCTTTAAGATGAAAAAATTATTATCAGTAATCAGTCTTGTCACAGCTGGTGTTGATAGGAGTGTAAAGTATGCCTGTTACAAGCTTTTGCAACTATGTTAATTATGTATGTTATTTGTATTTGTATTAACAAGAAGCACGGAACCGTTATATTGTTGGCTTACGAAACGAAAAAATTTCAGTCGGACAAAACGTGTAACTTTTAGCCTCATTCTTTCAATACAAACAGAGATGTATGGGCCACCAAAAGTAATAGTAAAGTTGATAATAAAAGTGTCGGATTTTCACAAGTAATCGATGTTCTTTTGAGAGATGTTTATAGGACTGACGTTTTTTAAAACCCATTTTATGCTATGATGTTGCCTTTTAATTATCTTTTAAATTTATTATGGAAGCATATGATTTTGATTGGCATGTACATAATAAACATATATTAAGTAATACCTTATATAAATACGTGTAACAAAAAGGTGAAATATGCATATCAGGAATCGCCACATTCAGAAAAAACAGCCTCCCCACACAGTCAAGAAGAAGAGAGGGAGAGAGCATGGTTAATATAATGATCAGTTTCAAAAGAGACACCACTAACAATGAACAAAAATGAGAACCCGAGGGTTTACCGCCTTGGAACGGTCAGTGGCAATCAAATTGCCACTGGGGGTTTAAACCAAGTCCTAGGGTGCACCAACCTCACACTTGCCCCAACAGGTTCTCATATCACAAAAAAATACAAGTTGTCTTGGTGAAACCACTCCAACCCACTTATCGGCTCAACAATTTTTTCATGCAAAAGCACACAAACATATAAAACATAAGAATCTAATAGCATTGCAAAGCCAAATGGCAGGTATTCGATGATCTTACCGAGACCAGAGCTCCTGGAGTAAAATCAGCAAGAACACGATGACAGGGATTAAAGAAATAAATTGAGGTTCTAGGTTCTTTTAAGAAAAAATTTCCCCATAAACTTTCATAAACTCTTAAACCCCTGCCACCGTCGTGCAACCAAAGAGGTAAGCATAATGATCAACTGAAGAAGGGTTAATCACCAGGCATGCAGAGCGCTGTAAAATATCATGTTGGTAACCTTTTTTGTTTTTAAATTTACAGATGTTTTTTTACGAATAACCGGGAGAAATTAACATTGCCTTTTATCTTCTTAAGTTTGTAAATTAAATCTCCATAAAAAAACTGGCTGTGAAATACCTTGTTGCAATAGTGATTTTAAACTGCACCTGTATTTATGAATTAGATATGGGTATCGAAGATAAAACTTGCAAAATGTTTTACTTAATTTGTGATACCGATATCCTTGTTTTAAAAGTATTTCTTTGATGCAAAGATTTCGTTCATTGAAATCATTAACATCGTTGCAAGCTCTTGAAAAGCGAACAAGCTGTGAAATATAAACCCCGTTAGATCTTGCACGGGGAACAACGCCGTCTTAAAACGGAAAATTTACTATATTAAAATTAAAATCATCTCTTTTATCATATATTTTAGTACTGAAGTAACCATTTTCAATCGACAGATTTAGATCGAGAAAGTTTGCTTGCTTTACCGAAGTGTTCGCTTTATTAATTTGTAGTTCTTTAGGTTAAATCTTATTAACAAGTAATTGAAAATGATTATTATCTATAGTTAATAAATCATCAAGGTACCTCGAGGTGTTGTTAAACGCTGTAATAATATCATCTTGATGTTCAGTAGAAAGAGATAACATAAAGTCTCTTTCATAACAGTATAAAAACAGATCAGCAACACGGGGTGCACAATTAGTACCCATTGGGATGCCTATTACTTGTTTATAAATAGAGGTACCGAATCTAACATAAATATTATCCAGTAGGAAAGTTAGCGACTCTATTAGGTCTTGACAAGTCCATAAAGTATAATTATCATAAGAACCATCTGTAAAAAATGCCCTATGTTCATTACAAGCGATGAAGGTTTTATTTTCTCTAGCAAACGTTTTTTCAATGAGACTGGTTAGCTTGTCTCTTATTAAATTATGAGGGAGCGAAGTGTATAAAGTTGAGAAATCATAAGTAGACAAACAGAACGCCTGAAAATGATTTGATTTAAGCTTTTTCAAAACGTCATTTGAATTTTGTATCGACCAAAATAATTTTTTGCCAGAAGTTTCAAAAACCTTATCGCAATACCTAATTACACGTTCTTTAATAGCTGTTAGACAATATTTTAAGATTTCAAAACAAAATCATGGCAAACATTTTAAAAGTTAAATTTCTTGTACAAGTTAAAGGTAAATGCAAAAGTATTTAAAAGTTGCATTTTGACAATTTAAATGTTCTCTCGAGATAATCTGTTGTTGGTTTAATTAGGTTTTTTTTCGAATAAACAGGACTACAAATTGTTTTATTTATTTCCCGAAAGGACGAAATAACCGCGAATTGTCGAAATACTGTTTCTGTAAGATAAATTTATGACCAACAATTGGCTTACAAATGAGTTTTCTAATTTCATTTAGATTGCTTTTTAAGTATGACTAAACACAGAAGAAATTGAATTGGAAAAAAAATATCAGTTATTTTCTTTGTTTCATTTAATCTAATTTGATTGCGATATGTTTCAGTGTTTCATGGCTCATGGGTATCGCACATGCTATTTTATTGTATGCGTATATGGCTATTCTACGACATTTCTTGAAGTCCGACTCAGTGCTTTTTATAATACAATAACCAAGTATTATGACGATAAAAGTCAGAGATATAAGGATAATTATCTATATTTATGTAATGAGTCATTTTGACGAAAACATTAAACCATGGTGACGATTACAACAATGTCAAGTTGTCAATCATGACCACGAGAGTCAGATTTTGTCAACAAAATATAATAAAAATAACTTACTTACAGAATAGTGATTGTATATATAAAATGCTATTTACATTTTGTTTTTCTTTAATCACAATCTTTTTTCTTTCATTTTCACAAGGAAAAACAAAAACTGACTTTACTGACTGGAAATTATAAATAGGACATAAGTTGCGATTAAAATAAATGTTCGGAATAACTTTTCCCACAGGACTGATTCCGCTCGGAAAGATAAATACAAAATGAATTCCGATAGGAACTAAATAAACACAGGAAACATTCCGATCGGAATTTTTCAAACTAACAGTTCTATTATGCGTATCCATAATCGTACGAGACCATGTGGGTATCCTAATTTCATACAGATTTTAACCGAATTATTATTCTTGTATTAAACCGATCTTTTTTGTTTAATAATCATTATCTTCAAAATAATATAAGTTATAACGTAATTTTTACATCAAATCTGAGATGATGGTAATTAAAACACACTACTGTATACTATAACTTGTTCACGATTTTTATGCGCCCGTTTGAAAAACGGGACGTATTATGGGAATACCTGCGGCGGGCGGGCGGGTTGGCGGGCGGCGTCCACAGGGTTTCCGCTCTCTAAGTCAAAGAGTTTTCATCAGTTCTTTATCAAACTTGGTGAATATGTTGTTGTGCATGATGTCTCGACCAAATTCTATAACTAGCCAAATCCCCCAAGGCACTCCTGAATTATGGCCCTTGAATTGTCCAAAATTACTGTTTCCGCTCTCTAAGTCAAAGAGTTTTCATCAGGTCTTTATCAAACTTGGTGAATATGTTGGTAGGCATAATATCTCTGCCAAGTTCTATAACCAGCCAAGTTGCTTCAGGCTCTTAAGAGTGTTGGCTCTTTATTTATACGAAAAATGTGGCAAATTAGCCAAACTTTTTGACGGGCGTATTTTGTTGCATTTTGGCACTGTTGTGTAAAGATAATGTTGATTTTTCTTGAATTACATGTTTCTCTCTTTTTTTAAACACAATAGTTATTGTAAAATTTAGGTGAAATAACAACAATAACTATATGAATTTAAAAACTTGTATTTGTGAATTTCGTTTACATTGTCGATTAAACATGTTCTCTTATAAAATGAGTTCTCCACCGATTTCAGGACTGCTGCCCAAGAGATCATATTCTGCCGGTGATTTAGAAGTTATACATGTATCCGTGCGTCATGCAAATGTAATTCAAAAACAACCAACTTATCGCTTATTAAAATAGAAAAGGATAAAACGTTTTGAAATATTTATTTTTTGACATGAAATATTGCAGTCTCGATTTTTAGCCGGTTAATGCGAAATATCGGAAACATAACGATTAAAACCAAGTTGAGCTTAAAGTTCCCTTTTCATGTAATAAAATCTACACAAGTAAGTAAACATAGGTACCCATTTTGATTTACCGATAAAACGATGAAACTTACTATGAAACCTTTTACTCAGTATTTAACGCGATATTTTCAAATCAAGAACACTCCATAATCTGCATTGTATAATTTCAAATTAAAAAAAAATGAGATTAACTTTTGTCAAGAAAATAACCGACAGGACTGAAAAAGGATCAGCAAGTCTGACAAGTAATCTTAGAATATAAATCAAAAAGTACGTGAAGTTAAAAAAATAGAAGCATGAATGAGAAACTGAATAACGAATTTCACCTCTTCAATTATTCATACTGGAGATAAATTATATAATATTACACACATACAAGTACAACATGTATTATGTGACGGCTGTATTAGTGCACGAGACCGTGTCTGTGTGAGCACAACAAAGGACTTTAATCTATATCATTTTGCTGTATATTTTGATCAGCACTATCGTATTAAAAGGGAAAAATAATGGAGATATATGGATATTTATCTAAATTAATGTAATGAGTCATTTTGACGATAACAGTAAACGATGTTGACAATTACAATAATGTCAAGTTGTCAATCATGACCAAGAGAGTCAGATTTTGTCAACAAAATATAATAACAATAACTTACTTACAGAATAGTGCGTTTACATTGTGTTTTTCTTTTATCACAATCTATTTTTTTCATTTTCATCAGAGAAACAACAACTGACTTTACTGACTGGACATTATAAATACGACATAGTTTGCGATTAAACTAAATGTTAGAATAACTTTTCCCACAGGACTGATTCCGCTCGGAAAGATAAATGCTACATGAATTCCGATAGGAATTAAATAAACGCAGGAATCATTCCCATCGGAAGTAAATAAACGCAGGAATCATTCCCATCGGAATCACCTCTTCGGAATCGAAGTTTGACACTGAATTTATTTTCCAATTTTCTCGAAAACTAAACAAGATATGGCATTGAAACATTCCAGTTTTTCTATTTAAATCATGTGTAATCACCTGATAAAAAAACCGCAAGAAAATCGATAAAATAAAAAAAAAGTTTTCGGAAAATATAATATTCCGAAAATTCACAGGATCGTGTTTGTCTTATTTTTTATAAAGCAATATCCATAACGTTAAATCATTATCTGTTTTATCGAATAAAGTAAGTTTCCCCGAGATTAAGTTTTCTATTATATGACCATTAGTTTTAAGTCAGAAATAAAAGGTAAAACAAAATGATTGCCGTAATTGGCCAACATTTATAACAGTTACTATGGTATTTTTCTATCTCGTGGCCACGATGTAAAATTAAGACGAGATAACTATAAATGCAATTTCCTAACTATCAGTACGTTTCATATTAACCGTTTCAAACATTTATTATTCCCACTAGATGCCTCTCTGGTAAAAATCCACTAATAATGCTTATAAATGTAATGAATATATTTGTAAATTAACTAAAACAAAATGCACATGACGAACTGTAATAATCATCCTTTCAGGTTTAAAAAAAGTTTGTCGTATAAGTGCAGTTGTTAGCACAGAATAGAACCACGCACATTGAGTCATGATTCGTTTACCTCACTGGCTCTCTTCCGTCCGCCTGAATGATATTTTATGCTATTCTTTTTATGCGATAAGCTTTGCTAGATTTTGTAAACGTGACATTTCCTGGTTAATAAACTTATTTTCTTTGAAAGAATGCTGCCAGCTAGAAATTATAATGGGTTTAAGACTTGTAGTGGAACATTATGGAAATTAAGTAGAATTATGTATGTTATTTATTCTGATCAAACTTAGTCTTGCCGGAACAAATAATGCAAAAACGATAATCTGTACGCCTTTCTTACAGCTAGTATTATATTTGACATTTGTTCACATCTCTGACAAAAGAACACAGTATTCCCAACAAACAAATTAATCACCGTCGTACAGAAAATAAGTTATCTGTTTTGACGGTAGGTAAATTACTTAAAGTTCTTCGAATAAAGCAAATCAATCCGCATTGTATCTAAAACGTAATAAAGTGCTGTTAAACTTAGTTTTTAAACGTTTGAGTTAAACCATTGTATATTGTTATGGCTAAAATTTATAAATGTTTAGGAGCAAACAGTATTTTTGCTTCGATAATATACTGTATAAACATTATATAATATTTACACTTCACCTTCGTCCTCTACGATGAAGTCTTATTCATCTATTGAATCATAATTTCTGATGGTAAACAGTTTGACGTATTACTTTATTGGACGTTGCACAATGTTTTGACGTGAGACGTCGCCGAGCACGCACGTTTGGCCAGAGTTGCTGCGGAAAAGCGTGCCGTCATTCACTTTGTCGTCAACGTTGCTGTTCCAACAGTCATTTGAAAAAGCCGTTATATCACGACTTCTTCTCATAAAAGCTCCATTAATGAGAGTATTTTGTGTGTAAATATAAGGATTGAATTAATATTTGATTGTTTTCATTTTGGTATGAAAAACAGTTGGATAGTTTGAAGTACGCCCTTCGGGCTTCACACACTTTAAACAACCGAACTGTTTTCCATCCCAAATGAAAATCATTAAATATCGATCCAAATCGTAAATAATCAATAATTTAATGATTTCGTTATGGATAGCACAGATCTGCAAAAATCTATGCAAACTATCTTTTTTTGTGAGAATGGAAAGGAAGGCAATATTAAACAAGGTGTGGTTTGTGTTTGGTACATACAAAAATGTTATGTTTAATAAATAATAATTAAAAAAAAGGTAGTTAAAGACGAAATTACATTTATTTTTTTTCAAATTGATCGTATACATAGAAAGAACAGAACAATAATTATCAAAGATAAACTCAAGCATGATAGCAGTAGACAGTGTGTAGATATACACCAGTTTTCATTATTTTTCACATCAAAGCCAATTTAGAAAGGTTTGGACATGTTGGATGCGCAGTCAAAAATGAAGCAAGATTTTCGTAAGAAAATGCCACAATTACGAGAAAGTAGAACGCTCGAGTGTAATGATAATCTTTTACACAAAATACAAGTGAGAACATAAGTTATTATTCACCTGTTCTTTCTGAATATTGTACGAAAAAAGTGTGTGAATTATCATACTTTAACCAAAGGAAAATTGTAATACCACTGACCGTTACAAAACAGTACATGTATCCCCTCGGGTTCTCGATTCCGTTAATTTTTTTGTGATGTCTATTTTGAAAGTGGTCATTTTACTAACCATGCTATCTTTTCTCTCTTTGGCTTTGTGGGGAGGCTTTGTATTCTGGATTTGGCAATTTCTATAAGCATATTTCAATAGTAAATTCACTGAACTTTGATGTTTTTACATACCAGCTATTGAATATGATTCGCGACATTTGAAATTTTTACAACATTTAAGTGAGGTTGTGTAATTTTTAGACAAATAGTACAGTAATACGAAACAAATGTCCGCGTTTTAATTAATACGAAAACTGTTTGAGTTATTTGGCAGACTAAATCAATAGGGAATACCCCTGTCTAGACAGCTATTATCTGTCATAAAATGTGGTTTAAAGCTGTAATTTAAGTAATAAAGAGCGAAATAAAAACTGGAAGAGAGAAAAAACGGATAGCAAAAACCTATAACAAAAAGCCGCTTATTAGAATAAAAGAACATAGAAAAGTATAATTAAGGAAGCTCGTGTTTATTATTCACTAAGTGGTCATTAAATGGTTATAAAAGCTAGACACCACTTCATTAATTCTTATTTATTTAGTTGTGTTCACAAAAGTTATTATAACCTGTCATGTGTGTTCTCGATTCTTTCTCAGAAAGTGTAATTGATACTACAAATTTCGATTTCAATTAGATTTCGAAACAGCGAGCAACCTCTGAAACACCTGTTGCACTGCAGCACTTTACAAGACGCTGACAACGTTTTTTGTCATGCGATGACTTTTAGAACTGCCGCTCTAATCAAAAGACGATGTAATCATATTCGGTTTTGCTGTCAATCAATTTTTGTCGCTGTGGGTTCATTGCCCTTGCGAATGTTGAAACAATAACAAAAAGGTGTGGCTTTAAGTAAAGCAACCTGATGGCGTGATGAACCATAAACAACGTTCTGTCAATTATACTTTCCCGCGTTTGTTGTTTTGGTTGCAAGCCAAAATCTAAATGAAATCGAAATTAGTAGTATGTCTTACCTTAAAGTATAACTAACTACATTCATCTATTAATCTGTCACGATTAGGCTGATAAGTACACAGGACATAATAACGTCAATGCTATGAAATATTAATACACTCGTATACATCGTTCTTTAAAAATTTCATATATCTTGATTTTATCCTTAAGGACTAAAACTTTAAAACATTACGACGGCAATAACATCAAATAGAAAAAAAACAAAAAAACAAAAAAGCGGCAACAGTTGTGAAGGAAACAACGACTGTATAATCTTTACCGTAACCTGTTTGTTCTGGTCGCTCCAGTTCAAACAATGAGCGTAGTTCACGTATTTTTGCTTACCCTTCCAAACATCAAAGTGGTGTAGTTAACGATGCTACAAAAGATGAGTGGCAATAAATAAATACTAACATTTAATATAAGTTTAAAGTGTTAAAGCTTCGGCTGCATATATTTAGTACCTTGTGTGAGATATATATTATTACATTAATTTATCACAAATCTTACCCCGTAATAACTAAAAGTTAAACCTTGGAATAAAAGTAACAGTTGTGAATTATAAAGATGTTGGCAACAATTGCGTCAAGTAGAGCACTGATAAACCATACTAATAAAAGTGCCTTATAATTGGAATAAAAAATAATAGAATTATGCAAAATGATTAAATTGAAAATATAACATCATTGAGTTAAACATTGGAATTCAATAAATATTATGGAAAATATACTGTGGAATGTATTACCTTGTATGTTGATTGCAACATTCGGAGGTGCGATCGTTACCGAAGATGTAAGTTTTATTACGTGCTGTTTATTATATGTTATTGCGAAAAATGACATTTTCTGATTTATGAATTTGCTTTTGAATTAATCTATTTGAATGTATTCTTGTCCTTTATAAACCAAAACATGACTCGCAATTTAGGAATTCAAAACTGAATGTAAAATTAAACCTTATACAGGCAAATGGCAAACAAGTAATATTTTTTTCTGCCACTCGTTCGGCAAAAGCTTCCGTTAATGATTGGTTTGCTGTTATTCTTACAAGTATAAACCATTTTTATGGAAAATTATCAATTGAGCATTATATGTGGAGTTAACAATTGCTGGATTATTATTAATATGTTCATCTATTTCGATACAAAATATATCAGAGGTTTTCAAAAAAGAAGTTAAGACATATCTGTTATCAAACCTATCCAACGTTTCTTAAGCTATATTTGCAGAGAGTAGAAAATCATCAATTGGGTCTCCGGTCTTAGTTATCTGTTAACTTATCTGAGACTATTGATATATTTATAGGCTTTTCCATGTTCTATAAAAAGATTAGAAGTATATCCGTGCTTAATCCGTCTAAACAACATTTAAATATTTTCAGATGTTTACTTTTTTCAAGACAGATCCATCAAAATCCATGGCTCATCGAACATCATCTATTTATAATACAGATCTCTATTGTTTATTGTTTTAAATCATATCACCGCTTGTTCTTGAAAGTGAAAAACGTGCTTGTCTAAGAAGGGTTATCGCCAAAGCGGGAGACCTCTTTGTCAAAAAATACTTATTCTGAATTTCGATGACACGTTGACGATACAGTTAACTTAGCGGGTTTTTGTTTGAAAACTTGAAAGTGCAATTAAATTAGGAAACACCATATGAAATATTTATATTAAATTTGTTCATGGCTGATGTTTGTTTGGTTTTATTCTAAGAATATGTATTATAATATCGATTTTACTGTATACAATGAAAACATATTTAATAGTTATGGACTGTTTTATCCAAATTTCCATCAACTGTCGTCCAACTAGAAATAACATGTACTCTATACTTTTCTTGTTAAACATCCATTGTAATAACTCTTTTGTGGTCACTTGCTGTGTTATGGATTTTTTCTTTTAGCCAAGTTAAATTGTTTTACTGAAAGATATACAAAAATAAATGTGTAAATTTGGTTGAAATAGTAGTTCATTCGAATTATGTAGCATCATTAACCTCAGCAGCTAATGGGCTGTCCATTTTACTCGATCTGGTTAAAATTGATTACACTCTAGTAAACGTATTAAAGCTTAGGAGAGGTCTCGTCTGGCACAGCTGGAAAAGATGTTAAGGGCATGATTGTCTTTTAGATTGCAGACAATCTTATCTATAATATGTTTGGTTACTGATGGTATTAATAAAAGTTATACAGTATACCTGTTAAAAATTCTTGTAGGTGTATTATAAGAAATCAGAAGCAATGAGCCAAGTACGTGTTTTATGTTGTCCAATGAAAACGAAACTTATTGAGAAGTCCGAACAAGAAGTGCAGTAACAAGCGAATGAGGAAACAGTTCTATTCATTTATCTTGTACATTAATTGTGATACTTTTTGAAATTAAAAACAATCGTATACGCAAAATACCCACAAGTTACAGAACAATTCGTATCTGTAAGTCGTGATTCCCCGTCATAGTTACAATAGCAGTAATAACCATTTCTCTTGAATCTTGGTATCTCGTTCTGTTCGTGAGCGAAAAATGATGTGTTATGTAGACATTCTGCCACACAAATTCAAATAACGAAGTACAATACTTTTACTTTTTGAGTTCAAATCTTGTTTTAATTGGTTTATATTAGCCCATTTTCTTTGTATTACTATGTGAGCTTTGAGGCACTGTGCTTCAATAATGTAAACTTGACTAGTCGTTGAAAATATATACAGACACAGAGATGCACACATGCCTGTTGATTGTATGTAAGACAGGTAAAACAACCACAAATCTGATCATTAGCCTTAAATGTCTACAATAATAAACCTTTATGTTCAGTGACTGTGAACATTACAGTGTTTCACCTTTTACATTTTTCCACCTCCAATTAGTGCAATTTGCAACTGAGTACTCATCCCCGTCATTGTCTTACTAGTTCTTGTTTTCCAAATTATTTATTGTTTTGGGAAAAAGCAACCGAATCGGATATTGATAGTATGGAGTAATACAACTGCATTCTTTAGCTACAATAACAATAAAAAGACAACGGTTTAACAGTTTTGTAGCTAATTTATAAACATTAATACATTAGTATTAAGCTGTTATGATCGATTTCTTTTACTTTTCTTTACATTCCAGTCTGAAATAAAAAATGAGAGGTCTCAATAACTCAAGCTAAACAAGACATAAGGTCATAAATATTATTATTAACTTTCATGTGCGACTAAAGTTAGCTCCTCCGCTAAAGAAAACATATTTGCCTGCCAATAAACTGCAGAACAATAACAATTTCAAGTCAATGACATAGTTCTAACTAACTTTCAGTTTCTTATTAATGTTCGGTTAATGCCCAGAAGTATTTCAAACTAAAACAAAACTGCAATATATCAAAATTCGCGACGAAAACATTCGAGTATTATGATAAAATGTAACTTTATATTACATGTACCAAAGTCTAGACTTTGTGTGTGTCGTTTTTCAGAATGTCCTGAAGCCCTCCCCTTTTGCTTCGCAATGCTATAAGCTTCTTTTGTTTTGTATGTTTGTGTACTTTTGTATGCAACATTTTGAGATGATGGGTGGATTGGAGTGATTTCACCTAGACAACTTGTACTTGTGAGTTCATAGAAGAACCCGTTGGGGGCATGTGTGAGGTCGGTGCTCCCGAGAGCCTGGTTTAAACCCCTAATAGCAAATTATTTTGCCATTGACCGTTCCAAAGCGGTAACCCCAAGGGTTCTCATTTTCGTTAATTGTTTGTGGTGTCTTATTTGAATTTAACATACTTTTGAACACTCTCTTTTCCTCTAACTTTTTCGCTATGTTTTGCGAGTGCGGCGATTCTTCATATGCATAGTTCGCTTTGTTTGAAAGTAATTTAGAAAAATGGAGAGACTGCTGAACATTCAAAACCAGATGATAGAAAGAATATATATTGACGATTACCTAGTATCGCTTTACCAGCGATGTTTTGCTTCGTGTTGCGCCCTTTAAACAGGTGAAATATGCATAATTATCAGGAATGGTCACATCCATCAGGCACAGCCTCCCAACACACCCAAAAAGTAGAGAGGAAAAGAGAGCATGATATTACAATAATCAGTTTCAAAATAGACGCCACAAACAATGAACGAATGTGAGAACACGAGGTGTAAAAACTTCTCCGATAAAATGTCATTATATCGATGACCGGTTTCATAGAATGAAATCACGTTTAACAGCATTATTACAGCCTGTTTTCTCTTTTAATATTTATATTTTTTGTTTAGGGAGTGGAGGGGGGGATGGGTATTGACGGGTTGGATGGGATGTCGTGGGTCGGTTGTTGTCACGGTTACAACAGAAGTTAGTTTCCGAGACTTATTAGTGAGTTTAGAATTTTAAAGGAATGTTTGAAGCCAAATATTGTAACAAAGGGTTATTTGTCCCTATAAAGTATATTGCAATTTAATACATGTATGAGTTGCTCAAGGATTATGTGATAATACTAGTCCATAATATGTGATTAAAGTGCGTGTATTTGTATTTAAATTAAATATAAAAGCAGTGTCTTAAATGATCACACGTATCAAGTAACTTTGAAACACAAAATAAACGATTTTAAATGGGGCGCGTCACGGAAAAAGGTACCTTCGGACGGTTGACGTCAATCCTTGAAATGACGTCATAAAGTTGTGCAGACGACATTTATTATTATGGATTTCGCGGTTAATAAACCATTTTATTAACAAAATGTGTAACAAAATCACTTTTTGTTATGACAAAACAATATATTATTGTAAGTTCTTTCTAAATATAGTAACAACTAAATTGTCACAAAATATGACCGAAGTTACCTTTTCCCATGGCGTGCCCCAATTTACAAGCGAGTTTAATCATACTAAATCAATGTTTCTCCTAAAAACAAATGTGGGTTGTAGTACAGGTTGCTATACTGTAGACATAATACGACTAAAAATCGAAAGTCTATGCTTACTTTATTCTGAGATGGGAAACAACTTAATGTGTCGGTGTCGGATGGGGTTGTCTCGGCATCCTATATCGGTTAGTTCACTAGTGTTGCAAGGTAATGTTTTTGGAGTGTGTCCGATTCGGACAAGCCTTGATTTACATAAAGGTCTCACATTTTCTGGCGTCAAAAGTGGCTTCGAACCCCCCCATAGCCTGGCGGTGTTGCAGGGTTTTGTGTCACATAGTGTAACATCAAGACTACTTGAAATTAATTATTTGATAACCACATGCTCTGTTTTCCTCTGTACGTTTTGGTTGGCGTGGGTAGGCTGTGTTTTTAGGTGTGACAATTCCTGATACGAACTTTCACCTTTAAGATTGTTATGATTTATACGCTTTGTGCTTTTGGATGTATAATTGTCGAGATGATGGGCTGGGGCTTATTCACCATGAAAATTTGTACTTGTGTTTTCTTAGGACAACCTGTTTGGAAAAGTGCTAGGTTGGTGCACCCTCAAACTTATATTAAACCCATAGAAGCTAAATGTTTTACAGTTGACCGGAAGATAACTCATGAGGTTATAATGTTCGTTAATTATTTGTAGTGTCTTTTTTTTAAATTTATCATTGTTTAAATCATGCTATTTTTTCCTCTCTGTTATTTGGATATGCAGAGAGACTATTTCTTCTCGATTTGGCCTTTCCTAATATGCATACAGTAAAAATTCGCTTAACCGAAGACCTTTACGACTGGGAAATAAATCCGGTTTACAGAGGACTCCCGTTCTCAGAGGATTTTATCTTTATCTCCGATTTATCTATTCTCAACAAACCCCACATGCAAATATAGGCTACTGCGATATTTTAAAAGTATTTATAGAGATGAAAATCCAAACACTTATTTTCAGTCTTCCAGAAAAAAAAAGTTTGTCTGCGTGTAACTGACAATGAAATATGGCACTGCATATGACAGTAATGGAACTGGGTTGTCTCTGCATTAACAAAAGCAAGCAGCAAAACTGCCATGCTTTTACTTGATGTTTATTATTTGGCGTGAACGTTAATAGAAACAGCTCTGTTATGTGAGTCTAAAGGCCTCCTCACACATAGGCGAATCCATTCAGCGCAGCCCGACGAATGGGGTAAATTTGTCAATACTTGCGAATTTTGAACGAAACTTTTCGAAAATTTATAACATAATTTGAAATATAACGAAAGGCAAACGTAGTGGAAATATTAGTTGCTGATGATATACGAATGGTGTCGAAGGGTTACTGTTTCTCGCTAAAATGGGTTGGGTCGCGCAAACAATCTGTGTTAATTCCTTTAGCGAATAGGAACGCAATCATGCGAACCGAAGCGCAGTTTTGCGCACGCTTCCGATGCCGTCCGTTGCTTTACGAAAGAGTATTTCCGCATCCGACCGGTAACGGACGCTAAACAAGACTAGAGAAAACCAAGTGGGTCATTTCAGTTTTTTCTTAAAAGAAAATTCGTGAGTATAATATCTTGTATTAGTATAATTACGTCTCTTGTAGGCATATTTTTTAAAAAGATTATTTATATTTTGTATGTTCTTCTATCCCTTTTATTAGGAGTTATCGGAGAGTCACCAACTGATATAGGTCTACACTTTTATTATTATTACAAAGTTCTGATGTTTATTACCAATCGGCTTCCAAATCTTAAATAAGGGGGTTTTTAAATGTATTATTTTTTTACTTTTCTTTCATATTTTGAAATTTACATTTTGGTACATTCCATTATTTGAATTAGACTGAGTTAACATTTGATTTCTCACAACTTTCCATTTCTTTGCTTGCTGTGCTGTAGCGCCTGATAATGACAGTCATTGTATCCTCTAAGCTGCGACCTCTCCTACATCTCCCAGGTCTCCTCATCTGTCCAAATGGTCAACCAGTGCTTTCTGCATAATGGAGTACCTCATCCTTATCATGTTGTCCAGAATACAGATATTGACAATCAGCTTCTCTGTAAATGAACTGTGGTTCTTCTTTGAGATGAATATCATAAATAACCGAAAACAAATTTTACTATGCGTAGAATTCTAACGTGAAAATATTTCTTTTAAAAATGAAATTAAAGTCAGACTGCGATAGGTCGAACTCGGTTGTTGTGGTTGAATTTATCCTTTTCGAACAATTTTAATGTACCGAGAAATAATGATTTGTGCTCTGTAAGTAAATATTCTTGTTTAAGGGAGTATTTAGATTGAATTTTTTATTACCGGAAAAGAAACTTGAACGTCTGGCAATTAAAACAAATAACAGTCCCTGCAACATTCAGTGAAGTTTGACTGTATGTTTTGTTTCGCCAAATAACGATAATAATCCAGAGTCAGCTTGCTACCGTGACCACACAACGTGAACTTATACATATAGACTGAGTCGACAAAGCCAGTAAGATGATGCTAAAAAGCCATAATGATAATACACATGTAATAATAATAATAATAATGATAATAATAATAATAATAATAATAATAAGTAGAAGAAGAATAATAAGTAGAAGAAGAATAAGAATATAAGATAGCAAAGCTGGCAGGCTTTCTGATGGTTATTTGTTTGCAATCAATGGCAGCAACACAACTCATTACATCCACTTCTTACGGAAACCATTAACCATTTGTTTCCGTTCTTCAGATGTAAAGGGAGCTGTTATAGTCTCATCAACATGTTCCGGACAAATACCATTGCGTTATAAAATTCCTCTGACTACTTCAGAGAGGGTTTTCTCAGCAACCGGCCTGCTGCAGTTTTCTCCAGATGGGACGTGCTCAGGCTCCACGTCTACACGGCCTCTAATAAACCTGTAAATGTTTATTTGTTTTGGGGAGACTTATTGGTGAGCCACAGCAGCTACATACTATATCGTCAAGCGATGTATAACTTTCATTCTGAAGAAGGAATAACTTTTAATATCGGCATTTTGCTTCATCGTTTTACTGATGAAAATAAACTGTTCATATACTAAAAACTACTCAAGATGCGTTATGATTCGTATGTCTTATTTACCCTTAGTAATAATTCGTATGCCAGCGTATGTCGTTCGTTTTAAGAACGTCAACCAATCGCTACAATTTGCTTTCATTCGCCATGAAATTTCGAATTCAGTTAGCTGCAATACGTTATTATTCGCTAGGTTTCGCAAACTGTCGCAAAGATTCGTCATAAGATCGCTCTCGATCGCTTGATATGCAAATTAGTTGATCCGGCCCGGATAACTTGCGAACTCTAACGCAAGTTGACGAAAGCTATGCGAAGGCTTTGCGAATGTTTAACGTATTGAAACGAATGTATACGAATCACAGACGAAACTTTTTTTCTCCACAATTTTTTGAACATGTTCGAAATTTTCTGACGAACTAGCTTCATCGCAACGATTGGTAACGCTCATAAACGCACTCAGCGAACACTACCAACGATGTACAACGTACTCCTCAAGTACTATTCGCCAGAATACGCAAGTTGACGTCGGGGGGCTTTCGCCTATGTGTGAGGAGGCCTTAATAATTAGGTGCGAATAAGCATGTCGTGTTCTTAAACATTTCATAGATCACGATTTCTTCGTTATGATAACAAGAGTCGATGTTTGAAATAATTAAATTACACTCGTATGTTCCTATTACCATATATTGAACAGTAACTGGTGTTTTGAAAGATTTCACATTTAATATTTCTAACTAACTTACTTATTACTGAATTATAGGGATAAACATTATTCAATACCACTTATCAGAACAGAACCGCACATGATGGTATCCAGTTCGTTTAGCTTACAGACACCATGCTTGATAAATATAAATATCTGTTAAGATGAAGGGAATGATAATCACATTTATAGGATTGTGTGTTTGTGGAATTTATGAAAGTGAAACGTCCTGGTTAATTAACTTATTCGTTTCTTAGATATGACGAAATTAAGCGTGCTACATATCGAAATGAAGTTCAGCCTTAAACCGATGAGGAACTTTGCAGACTAATATATTGTAGTTTTGTAAAAAACACAAAATGAATAAGATCAACATGAAAATATGTAATACTTAACCTTGAGCTAATTGCAAAATTCTGATATTAATAAGCGTCTTAGTTCTGATATTTAGCAGCGTATTAGTTCTGATATTTATTAGCGTATAAGTTCTGATATTTATTAGCGTCTTAGTTCTGACTAGCGTCTAAGATATGATATTTATTAGCGTCTTAATTCTGATGTTTATTAGCGTGTTAGGTCTGATATTTATTAGCGTCTTAGTTGTAATATTTATTAGGGTCTTAGTCCTGAATTAGTCCTGATATTTATTAGCGTCTTAGTTCTGATATTAATTAGCGTCTTAGTTCTGATATATATTAGCGTCTTAGTTCTGATATTTATAGGCGTCTTAGTTCTGATGTATAAGCGTCTTAGTTGTCAAAGAAATTCCCATCAAGGAAGAGATGAATTAATAATAGTCTTATAATAAACAACGCTAAGATATATTATTTGACCTTAGCATAAACTTTATCTTCTTTAAAGTTACGTATTAATTAACTTAAATTTTTGACAATAACAGTCTCGTGTTACAATGTGTTCTTTGCAAAACTTAGAAATATTTGCACGTAACCAATTTTAATGTTCTCTCGAGATAATCTGTTCTTGGTTTAATTAGTCTGTTTTTCGAATAAACAGAACTACGAATTGTTTTATTTATTTCCCTAAAGGACGAAATAACAGTGAATAGTCGAAGTACTGTTTCTGTAAGATAAATTTAAGACCACCAATTAGCTTACAAATGAGTTTTCTAGTTTCATTTACATTAAGTTTCAAGTATGACTAAACACAGAAGTGATTGAATTGAAAAATAAATCTCAGTTATTTTCTTTGTTTCATTTAATCTTCGATTGATTGTGATATGTTTCAGTGTTTCATGGCTCATGGGTAACGCACATGCCACATTTTTGTTTGCCTATATGGCTATTCTACGACATTTTCTGCCTTTAGTCCAACGAAGTGCTTTTGATGTCTTATTTTGTTTTCAAAGCAATAACCATAACGCTAAATAATTACTTATTTTATCGAACAAAGTAATGATTAAGTACAAAAGCAAAGAGAGGATATTTTTCTGTTACAATACTTCGTAGTAACGATTTATAACTTAGAGAAAAGGAAAACTATCAGATATCCCCGAGATCCAGTTTTCTGTTTTGTGACCATGAGTGTAAAGTCAGAAATAAAACACAACATGAAAAGATTGCTGTCTTTTAGCCACTGTGGCCACTAGAAAACTTACTAAAACAAAAGTGCGTCTCTATCAGTTAAAAATGTTTCAAACATTTATTATTCCCACTAGATGCAGTCCTTGGTAAAATGTCACTTGCATATGAATGTTACTAATATATTTTAATATATTTGTCAATTAACTAAAATGCACATGAAGAACTGTTATATTGATATTATATTAGGTTTAAAAGATAGTTTGTCATATAAGGGCATTTGTTAGAACAGAACAGAACCACGCACATTGATTCTTGAGTCGTTTACCTCACTGGCTCTCTTCCGTCCGCGATAATTATGTTTTATGCTATTTTTTTCTGAGATAAACATTGTTGGATTTTGTAAACGTGACATTTCCTTGTAAATAAATATATTTTTTATTTAATAGAACGCTGCCAGCTACAACTTATAATGGGTTTAAGATTTGTAGTGAAGCCACGGAGGAAATAAAGTAGAATTATGTACTTTATTAATAGATATGATATGATCGTGATATTCGTGATATGGGTTAAACATTGTTGTTTAAAGTAAACCCTTTAAACATCCTATATGTTCTCCATACCAGACATAATATCGATTCACTACTGAAAAAAGCCAAGAGCGTATTTGGTTTAACCGTTTCAGCATTATGTACGCATCAAGTTAAATAATGCTTTTAACAGAAAAACAAGTAATATTTCGTCCTGATAGGTGTCAACAAACATGCTGTCGCGTATTCACAAATGCAGCATGTAACGTTCTATTGTGTCAATATTTGTTCTCATTCAATATAAGTGTTTCTTAGCTGTGAAACATATAAAGAATAGAAAACAAATCGATCAAGATGATGATATACTCAAGCACGATGGCAGAAGACATTGTGTAGAGATATTTATCAATTCTCATTATTTTTTTCACATCAAAGCAAATTTAGGAAGGTTTGGTATGCGCAGTCAGAATTGAAGCAGGATTAGGTGGTGATCTTTTTGTAAGAAAATACCACAATGAATGCATAGTTCAATAGTAAAGTAGAACGCTCGAGTGTAATGATACTCTTCAACACAAAATGGAAGACAGTACATAAGTTATTATTCACCTGTTCTCTCTTCTTTTTTGACTTTGTGGCGAGGTTGTGTCTTCAGGACGTGGTAATTTCTATAAACATATTTCAATAGTAGATTCACTAAGCTTTTCGTTTTTTTTTTACACACCACCAACTATTAAATATGATTAGAGACAATTGAAATTTTCTTAACATTTAAGTGAGGCTTTGTATTTTTAGACAAATATTGAGAACAGTTATACAAAACAAATGTCCTGTTTTTAATTAATACGAACATCACTCGAGTTACATTGCAGAATGATTCAGTATGGAATAACCTTGTCTAGACAGCTATTATCTGTCATAAAACCTGGTTTTAAAGCAGTAATTTAAGAAATAAAGAGCGCAATAAAAACAGGAAGAGAGAAAAACGAATTGAAAAAACCAATTACAAAAAGCCGATTAGTACAAATTAAGAAAAGTCTTAGAGTAAAATTCAAGCTCTCATTTATCCTTCGCTAAGTGGTCACTATGGTTATATTCGATAGCAAACTACTGTTTGTATTTCTATTTTTTTTTATTTCTGAAAACATATACTATTATGGAACATCTATTACCTGCCATGTCTGTACTAGTCCTAGAAAAAAGGAATTGATTAGTCGTATCCTAAAGTATAACTAACTGTTTTCATTTATTTGTTTATCACATTGAGGCTGATAAATACACAGGACATAATAACACAAGAAGCTACGGAGTATTAGCACATTAATCATTCTCAAAATAATTTCTTTTTCTTTTTCGATGAAACAATTTTTTTCGATCACATTTTCTATCTTGTAGACAACACGTGAATTCCGGAGTTTCTGACAAAAATATAAGATTATGGGCGTTTTATACAAATTTAATTTACAGTAAGTATCTTTGAGAACCCATCCATTTTACGAGGTTGCTAGTCTTATTCAGTGTTATACTCGGCATGTTCTCAGGCCGCATATTGACTTGGAATCGGACCATCAAAGACATTTCCTTAAAATTTCTTTTTTAAATAAAGGAATAGATTTTATTGACCTTCCTAGTATATTTAAAGATAAAAGAGTTCAATCGGCTGTTCCTATTTATTTTAAGAATACTGAATCGCCTATGGTTTGTTATAAATACAACAAACCAACTAGAAATATAATTTTTAATTACAATAAAATTACATCGGATTTACAGATCATTGAAAATACACCAAAATCTTGAGAGTGTTTAACTTCTAAATATTGCTATAAGCCTGCCGGTCATATTGTTACCGGTGATCTTAATTTAATCAAAGACTCTAGAATTCGTAATTTAATTTCTAAAGGTCCCAAATATAGAATATCATCCAAAATTGACTTTAATGCATGCCGTGCAGAAATTGCTGAGTCTTTGAACTTATTTTGCAATAAATGGTGCAAAAGAGAACATGCCGAGCCTAATGCACTTTCTAACTGGAAAAAGCACATTTTCAAAATAATTGACACCCGTATATCATTTTATGAAAGAAACATTGCTTTATTACCACCTCGACCTCGTTTTAACTTTCGTCATTTGAAAAAAGGAATTCAAGACTTTCATAACAGTTTTGTTTTAACACCTGCTGATAAGGCTTCTAATAATGTAATTATAGTGTGACAAATACACTATATTAATATTCAAACTGAAGAACTGAACAGCACTAATGCTTATATACTGACTTCTTCATCTGAGAGTGATATTGTTACTGCACACACTCTACAAATTACAAAATTTAGAATCAGTATTGAGCCGAAACAAGACAAAGTACCTACTATGTATTGGTTACCTAAAATGCATAAAACACCGTATAAAGCAAGATTTATTGCTAACTCTAGTTCTTGCACTACTACTAAATTATCCGTGCTCTTAACATCTTGTCTTACAGCTATAAAAGAACACGTAATTAGGTATTGTGATAAGGTTTTTGAAACTTCTGGCAAAAATTTATTTTGGTCGATTAAAAATTCAAATGACGTTTTGAAAAAGCTTAAATCAAATAATTTTCGGGCGTTCTGTTTGTCTACTTATGATTTCTCAACATTATACACTTCGCTCCCTCACAATTTAATAAGAGACAAACTAACCAGTCTCATTGAAAAAACGTTTGCTAGAGAAAATAAAACCTTCATCGCTTGTAATGAACATAGGGCATTTTTTACAGATGGATCTTATGATAATTATACATTATGGACTTGTCAAGACCTTATAGAGTCGCTAACTTTCTTACTGGATAATATTTATGTTAGATTCGGTACCTCTATTTATAAACAAGTAATAGGCATCCCAATGGGTACTAATTGTGCATGTTATCTCTTTCTACTGAACATCAAGATGATATAATTACAGCTTTTAACAACACCTCGAGGTACCTTGATGATTTATTAAATATAGACAATAACCATTTTCCATTACTGGTTAATAAGATTTATCCCAAAGAACTACAACTTAACAAAGCGAACACTTCAGAAAAGCAAGCAAACTTTCTCGATCTAAATCTGTCCATTGAAAATGGTTATGTCACTACTAAAATTTATGATAAAAGAGATGATTTTAATTTTAATATAGTAAATTTTCCGTTTTTAGACGGCGATGTTCCCCGTGCAACATCTTATGGGGTTTATATCTCACAGCTTGTTCGCTTTTCAAGAGCTTGCAACAATGTTAATGATTTCAATGAACGTTATCTTTGCATTACAGAAAAACTCTTAAAACAAGGTTATCGGTATCACAAATTAAGGAAAACCTTTTGCAAGTTTTATCGCCGATACCCAGATTTAATTCATAAATACAAATGCAGTTTAAAATCACTTTTGCAACAAGGTATTTCACAACCAGTTTTTTATGGAGATTTAATTTATAAACTTAAAAAGATTAAAGGCAATGTTAATTTCTCCCGGTTATTCGTAAAAACCATCTGTAAATTTAAAAAGAAAGGTTACCAACATGATATTTTACAGCGCTCTGCAGGCCTGGTGATTAACCCTTCTACAGTTGATCATTATGCTTACCTCTTTGGTTGCACGACGGTGGCAGGGGTTTAAGAGTTTATGAAGGTTATTGGGGAAATCTTTTCTTAAAAGAACCTAGAAACTCGATTTGTTTCTTTTATCCCTGTCATCGTGTTCTTGCTGATTTTACTCCAGGAGCTCTGGTCTCGGTAAGATCATTGAGTACCCCTTTCGGCTTTGCAATGCTCTTAGCTTCTTATGTTTTATATGTTTGTGTGCTTTTGCATGCAACATTGTTAAGCAGATAAGTGGGTTGGAGTCTTTTAACCAAGACAACTTGTACTTGTTTTGTGATATGAGAACCTGTTGGGGCAAGTGTGAGGTTGGTGCACCCTAGAACCTGGTTTAAACCCCCAGTGGCAATTTGATTTGCCACTGACCGTTCCAAGGCGGTAACCCCTCGGGTTCTCATTTTTGTTTATTGTTAGTGGTGTCTTTTTTGAAACTGATTATTTTGTTAACCATGCTCTCTCCCCCTCTTTTCTTCTTGACTGTGTGGGGAGGCTGTTTTTTCTGAATGTGGCGATTCCTGATATGCATATTTCACCTTTTTACTAACTTTCGCGTATTTTTTTAATTGGTTGTTAGCATTGCCTTATGTCTGAACGTGTTCGTATTAAAAAGCTGTTCTAGTTTATTGTTTAGGCACGCTAAACTGTTCTCAAATTTGCCGAAATAGTTCTGTAAAGCATTCAGATGCAGAGGAGGAGAAGCTGTAGCCACAGATATTCAGCCTAAAGAGCTTTTCTGACACTTTTATTACAGCTCACAAGTGCCTTTCTTCTGACTTTTAATGCAACCATTTTTAATCACTTGGTATATAAGCATTTTTCACTTTTCTGAAAATCCTTACAATATAGTAAATTCTATTAATTAAATTCAGTTTGGATCATATTGCAATGACAAAAATGCCTCTGTGTATTTTAAAAAGTAATAATTAATTATTCTTTTCTCGTTGCGAGGGGAACATATTTCAGCTCTGAGAGGCTTTTAATCGATTTGAGATTTTACGAAGATGTTAACGAAGATGTTAATGGTACACTGTAATCATATATCATAAATATACCTAGCACATTGCAAGCAGCTCGATCTGTTTCTTTTAATCCTAAAATCATGTTGTTGCCAATTTGACCCAAGTTGCTGTGGTCTCGGTAAGGTAATCAAGTACAAACCTGTTCGCTTATGTTATTAGCTATTTATGTTTGATTTGTTTGTGTGCTTTTGTACATGTATGCAACATTATCGAGTTGATGATGGATTCAGCAAGACAACGTGTACATGTCTGCTCAATGGAAACTGTCGGGGTAAGCATCTGTTTTAAACCCCAAGTAGCAAATTGTTTCGTAAATGACCGTTCAAGGCAGTAACCACGAAAGTTCTCTTTTCTTTTATTTTTTTTAAATTGATTATTTTATAAACCTATGCTGCTTTTCATCTCTTCGTTTTCGCTGTGCGGGGAAGCTGCGTTTTTCTGGCGTGACAATTCCTGATAAGGCATATTCCACCTTTTTGTTCAGCAAGAAATGGTATATTTAAAACGATATGCAGTATCTAATGTGCTCTCAACAGATCTTGAAGAGAAAGTGTCTGATAGCGACTTTAAACCTATATCATGTCTTACAATGCCATAATCTACAAACAGATAGCTCAGAATACTGGTAAATTATCAAAATTGATGCATTGAAAGTTTAAGGCGAATGAAGTGCATCGGTTATAAGATTGTCTTTAAGTATTGCTTATGGCAAAAATTATCTGAAATGTATCCGCAATGCACTCAGACGTGATTACAACTTTCTGTGAATCCAAGTCGTGGAAGAGTATGTGTGACTTAGTGCACAAGGTAAACTTTAAGGCATCGTTTATTTTTTAAAGAAAATTATTGCTTAACCACCGCGGTGCCTTTTCTTCGACCCAAAATAAAAGCTTAACAATCAGCTAAAAGTGGAAGTTCGACGAAACTGGCATAACCGGTTTGGTATCTAATTGACTTAATTACTTTTAAATGTAAAACTAAAATTAAAACTTACTGACATTATTTATTTGTATCGTAGAGATATTAACTTTAATTTATTGTTTTTAATCTTCAAAACGCAAAACAGATAACTATTAGAGATTTTGTCAAAAGCGCAATTGATGGATTAAACGGCTTGAGCGCAATTTCATCTATCTTGTTCTGATAATAAATATCTTCAGTAATAACCACGATAACATCTGATACAAAACATAAGTGGCAACAGTTGTGAATGAAATTAAAACTGTATATTCTATTATAATGTGACCTGTTTGTTCTAGTCACTCCGATAAAAACATTGAGCGTAGTTCATGTATTTATTGCTTACACTTAAAAACGTCAAAGTGTTGTAGTAATTGTATAAAAGATGAGGGGCAATAAATAAATACTAACCTGTAATAGAAGTTTCACGTTTTATAATACCTTCGGCTGCAAATGTTTCGTACCTTGTGAACGATTTATATTACTACATAACACAAATCTTACCCCGTATTTACTAATACTTAACGCTGTAATAAAAGTACATGTTGTGAATTATAAAACTGTTGTTTAGTCGGATTAAGCGCGACTTTATATCTGATATACTCGTATTTAAAGGACACGAGATAGGAAATAAATATATCAATAGATTCGTAAACAAAAAATCTAAGACCGGAGCCAGAAAATTGGTTTTCTAATTTCTGCAAAAAAAGCCCTGAGAAACGTTGAAAAGGATTTTTAATAAGCATTAATATATCTTAACTATTGTAAGAATCCTGAGCTCACTTATTTGATATACAATGTAAGAACCTGTAGGGCAAGTGTGAGGTTGGTGATCCATAGAACCTGTTGTCTACATTATTTCCAGACAGAGTTCTTTCAAAATTAAGTATTAAGGTAAAGTGTTTTCCTGAAAGTGGAATAAGTGCTTGTCTAAGATGGGGAATCTCCGAAGTGGGATATGGCAAGCGGATTGCACAATTCATCCAATATCCACGTTTATCGACCAGTAAGTATAAAAGATATCGACCCGATAATCATAATTATTGCACTTGGGCTTTCTCATTAACAATGGTTACTGGCTGGTAACCCTAGTTATTGTCAATAACTATGGTTATCGGACCGATATCCATAGTTATTGGTGGAAAACCGTAGACATTAGATCAATCCGCTTGCCAACCAGTTACAATGGCAAGACGATAACATACTAGGATATTAATTAATATCCAGAACTATTTCGCCAATTGCACATTAATTCCGTTATCCATAGTTATTGGTGAAATAACCGACCGAAAACCATAGTTCTCGGCGTTAACCAAGGTTAACGGGCAATATCTAGGGTTTTCACCAATTCTGCGTTCAAGGTCATGTTTCAATAGGTTATATTATGTTAGCTGTGAGGTACTCTGTTTTATTAATGTAAATGTGACTACATGTAGTCGTTGAAAATATCTTCAGACACAGACTGATGAACACATACATGTTGATTGCGAATTTTACGAACATTTTAAAAATCTGTTAGGCGAACACCAAACAGATATTATTACAGACGAAACAGAAAACGAAAACAACGAAAATACAGTTACTGTATATGATAACGATTTAGACTCGCCAATCACAGAAGATGAAATAAAAAAGGCTGTTTTTAAGCAAAATAACGGAAAAGCAAGCGGACCAGACGACTTACCAATCGAAATAATTAAAGCTGCATATTCTATTATTTCACCATTTCTAATTACAATGTACAATAATCTATTTGACAACTCAATATATCCAGAGAAATGGGGTCTCGGATTTATTTTCAATTTTCAAGGGCGGTGATCCAGATCAAGCTCAAAACTATAGGGGTATCACGCTCAATAACATACTTTCTAAAATCTACTCCCAAATTCTATTAAATAGACTTACTGTGTGGTCAGAAAAGAACGAGAAAATAAGTGATTTCCAATTCGGTTATCAGAAAGGAAAAAGTACAACAGACTGCATTTTCATATTGCATGCTATTATCTCAAAAATTCTAAGCACAGGTCAAAAGTTGTATAGCATTTTTATTGATTACGAGAAATGTTATGACAAAATAAATTTAGGTTTTCTATGGCAAAAACTTCTCAAAGAGAATATAAGCACAAAACTAATAAAATCATTACAAGCAATGTACAGTGTTGTTAGGTCAGCCGTACGTCACAATGGTGAAATATCAGAACCGGTATACATACATCAGGGCGTGAAACTAGGTGATGCGAGTTCCAGTTTTCTTTTTATGATGTACGTCAATGACATTATTGAAAACATAGATTCAGATTTAAATGGTGCATTCACTATTAATGAATTAAATTTTTTTCTTATATTATACACAGACGATCAAGTTCTGTTCGCAACATCCCCATTGTCACCACATTTATGCTTAACGACATAGAACATTACTGTAATAAATGGCAATTAAAAATAAATACAAAGAAAACAAAGGTATTAATATTTGAAAGAAGTTCTAGACAAACACACATTGATTTTTCATAAATAATGAAAAACTAGAAACTGTAAACTCTTTAAATACTTAGGTGTATATTTAAAAAAAAATGGGAACTGGCACAGAACACAAAAATGCATAGCTGATTACGCTTCGAAAGCTATGTATAGATTATTTTCCGTTTTTAACAATTACGAATTTAATATCACAGAGCAATGTAAATTATTTGATATATAAGTCTTATCTGTTCTTAATTATTCTTCGGAAGTATGGGGTTTAAATGAAGGAAAAGATATTAAAATCGTTCACACAAAATTTTTAAGAAAACTTTTATTTGTTAATAAGTCTACAAATCTTTCTGCATTATACGGAGAATAAGAAAGTGTACCTTTAATAATCATGAGAAAAATACATATGATTCGATATTGGATAAAATTAAGAACACTTGACAATAAAAATGTAACAAAATGTATTTATATGATGCTTAAAAACGATGCCGATAATAATTTTTCTTACAACAATCAAAACTGGGCTCACCAAATAAAAACCATGTTGCAACAGCTTGGACTTTCAAACTTATGGATAAATCAAGAAACATGCGATATTTCGTTCAACATGATAAAACAAAGAATACTTGATAATTATTATCAAACTTGGTACAGTGAAATAAATAATTCAAGAAGATTACAATGTAATAACATACAGTCGCTTTAAACATTCGTTTGAACTAGAACCATACCTCGATCAGATTACAGAAAAAAGGTACAGAATAGCATTAAGTAGATTTCGACTTTCATCACATTCTTTGGAAATAGAAAGAGGACGTTATTTTAATATTCAACAAAATGAAAGAACATGTCAATTATGCAATATGAATTTTATTGAAAATGAATACCATTTTTTGTTAGTATGCCCAATGTATAAAGATTTGCGAAAGCAGTTTTTAAAACCATATTACTTAAGTTGGCAAAATTTAAATAAATTCGACTCATTAATGGAAACAAGAAATGCGAAAATTCAATTAAATTTAGGAAAATACATATACAAAGCTTTGAGATTACGCAGTCAGTTAGAGGCTTAGTTATTATTTTTCTTTGTTATTTCAAAAATTGTTCCTCCCTCTTGTATTTTAACTATTAACTTTCAGTTATATCAAGTTTTCATGTTTATAAGTGTACATGCATATCTGCTTAGCATTAAAGTTTCTCATTTCAGAATTCCTTTTCCAGTTTAAATAATTATCACATTACTCATAAAACTACATGATTATGTGAATAAATTATGTTGTATATATGCCAGAAGCAATGTATTTGCTTTAGTGCGAATAAATGTTGTTGTTGTTGTTGTTGATTGTTAGTAAGAGTTAGTAACTCAAACCAAACTCTGAAATGATCATTAGCCTTTTCACAACTACAATAAAAACCCTTCATGTTCAGAAATTATTTGGCATTACACTGTTACATCTTTTACTTTTTTCCACCTCTTATTAGTGTAGTTTACAACTGCTTTATTATTCCTGTCATTGGCTTACTATCTCAGAGCTGTTGATTTTTAAATAATTATTTATTGTTTTGGAAAAACATACAACTGAATCGGAAATTGATAGTACGGAGCAATACAACTACAATGTACATTAGTTTGCAATAAAAAAAAAAGATAATAATGATAATAATAATAATAATAATAATAATAAAAATAATAATAATAATAATAATAATAATAATAATAATATTAATAAAACGATCACAATGTTACATATATGCAGATAATTTGTAAACATCTAATGTAAAAAGCTGAAAAGATCGCTTTATTCCTGAACTGTTATAAACAAACGAGAGGTTCTCAATAAGTCTGACATAGGTCATAAATATAATTATTAACTTTCATGTGTTCCCTAAATTAGCTCTTCTACTAATGTAAACAAATTTGTCTGCCAACAAATTCAGAACTATTAATCTCTTTAATAAATGTTTTAGTTTTAACAACCTTGTTGCAGTAGTTTCTTATAAATGGTTTGTTAATGTAAATTGTGATTCAAACTAAAACAATACTGCAAAATATCGAAATTCGTGACAAAAAATCGAATTTTATGAAAAATTGTTATTTCATATTACCACTGTCTAGACTAAGTGTCGTTTTTCATAATGTCTTTAACATAATTTAGAAAAATGGAGAGTGTGCTGAAGGTTCAAACCACCAGATGATAGAAATAATTAATATTGGCGATTACCTAGCATCGCTTTACAAGCGATGTTTTGATTCGTGTTGTGGCCTTTAAATCTTCCCCGCAAAATGTCATTAAATCGGTTACCGGTGTCGAATAATGAAATCATGTTCATGTTAAGCAGAATTACCATCTTTTAATATTTTCTGAAGGGGGGGGGGGGGGGGGAGGGGTGAGGACGGGTTGGATTGGATGTGGTAGGGTAGAGGTTGTCATGGTTCTCACAGAAGTTAGTTTCAAAGACTTATTGGTGAGTTAAAATTTTAAAAGCACGTGTGAACCCAAAATAATGTGGATAATTGTCCCTAAATAGTTACATTATATACATTGCTTAAGTAGTAGTAGAAATATGTGGAATATACAAGTCCAATATATGCGATTAAAGTGCATGTAATTTTATTTAATACAAATATAAAGCAGTTTCTTACACATATCAAGTAACTTTTAAGCACAAAGGAACCGACATTAATTTACAAGCGAGTATATAATCAAACTATAGCAAGTTACTGCGGACATAATACGACTTAAGATCGATAGTCTATGCATACTTTATTCTGAGATGGGAAACAATTAAATGTACGATCGGTGTCGGATGGGGTTGTTTCGGCAAGCTATATCGGTTATTTGACTAGCAAGGTAGCGTGTTTTGAGTGTGTTCGATAAGGACAAGCATAGATTTGAATAAAGGTCTCACCCATGCATTTGCCATTTCCTGGAGTCCAAAGTGGCTTCGATTCGCCCCATAGTCTAACGATATTGCGGTATATTGCGTCACATAGATTAATGTCAAATCATCACCGTGACAGTGTTTGTCGAAGTTCATGTTTCTTGATTTTAATTCATTCAGTATAATGTTAACATGCTTTTTTCTATTATATTCATATTATTTATTTACCTGACAAGCTTCACTTTGAAATTGATGTTTTTATAAACGCATGTTTTTTCCTTTTTATTTTTTAGCTGCCTGGGGTGACTGTGTTTTCTAAGTGTGGCAATTCGTGATATGAATTTTTCATTTTTGACATTGCAATAAGCACCTTTTGGTTTATACGTCTGTGTGCTTTGGCGTGTTAAATTTAACTGACAAGATGATGGGCTTGGGCTAATTCACCAAGACAATTTGTATTTGTTTTTCTTAGGGCAACCTGTTTGGGATAGTTTTAGCTAGGTTCACCCTTTAGCTGGTATTAAACCCATTGTGGCAAATGTTTTTCAATTCAATGACTGTTCTAAGAAGGTTACTCCCAGGACTTTCATTTTCGTTAATTATTTGTGGTGTCTATTTTGAAATTTTGCATTTTATGTACCGCGCTCGTTTTTCTTCTCTGCTATTTTGATGTGTGCGGAGACTCTGTCTACTCAATGTGGCTATTCCTGATTTGCATATTTTACTTTTTTACTTTTCAAATTAGAAAAAAAAAACGTATTTAACTAGTAAATATTCATTGCTTGGAAGGCGAAATTAATCGTTCACTAATTGATATTATCTTATAAGTTACAAGTGACGTATATTTGACATGAAACGTCTAGATAATGTTTAGGAATTGTGCGGAGGTATTTATTTAGAGTTGTTAGGTTAGAGATAACAGGGCAGAGAGGATACAGCAAAGAGAAAGTATAATAATAACTTTTTGCGGCGTGGAGAGGGTGTGTTTTCTGGGTGTTAAAGTTCCTGAGATTCATGTTTCACTTTTTTTATCGCCGAATTCGATAAGCAGTATACTGATTAAAAGTGTCTTAATACTGGTCCTATTCTCGACATGCAGCATGCAAATATAGACTTCTGCGACATTTCACATACATTTTGTAACCTACAAAACAATATAATAATATTCGGTCTTCCAGATTGTTAGCTTGTGTGACAGACGCTTTAGTACGGAACTGAATATGAGAGTCACATGAGCAAAGCAAGAAGAAATACTGCTCCGCTAGTTTACCGTTCTTCCAGTACGTGATGATTATTATTTGCCGTTACACTAAAGTGATAATTGATCTGAAACATGAGTCTAATTATAATAAAAGGGTGCGAATCTGTAACTTAAGTCGTTATCTTCTAGAAAACAACATTTGTCAGAGAATTCTTCGTTTTGAAAAAAAGAAAAATCCTGATGAGTCAATGTTTCAAATTTGATGTCATTACACTCGTCTGATTCTAACACCTTATGTCTAAAATAAAACTGGAGTTTAAACAAATTTCACATTTTAGAGAGAGAAAGAGAGAGAGGTGCAATTGGGAACCAATATAACAAAAACAGTATAAAAATAAGCTGTTTGAATAGATGAAAAGGGAACTTAATAAGCCGTCAAACACGAGAAATATTAAACATATTTCCGGCTCGGTTTGATTGAGCCTGTTCATGGGCAGTAATGGAAATGCATATTTCTGCCCACGCCACCTTGCCCCGGGTTGAGAGCAACTCAATTCTTACACCAATAAACAATTTTGATACATCTACAGTGTAAATACCACTTTTTTCATTCAGAATATTCTGGAAAGCATACAATAAAAAACTGTAAAGCAAAGGGGAAAAATATCCTATTTTTAGGGATGTGTGTTTCTGGATGTTATGAAAGTGGAATGTCCTGGTTAATATACTTATTTCTTTTAAACATAATCCCTATGACGAGATTTAGGCTTCTACATATCTTAATGAAAATAAGCCTTCTACATATCATAATGAAAATCAGTCTTAATACGTTAAAGAACTTTACAGACCTGACTAATAAAAGGAATTTTCGTAAAACAAACAACACAAAAAAATGAGAAAAAAATGAAACTATCGTAAATTTAACCATGAGCTAAGTGTTAATTCTGATATTTATTAGCGTCTTAGTTCTGATATTTATTAGCGTCTTAGTTCTGATATTAATTAGAATCTTAGTTCTGATATTTATTAGCGTCTTAGTTCTGATATTTATTAGCGTCTTAGTTCTGATATTTATAAGCGTCTTAGTTCTGATATTTATTAGCGTCTTAGTTTTGATATTAATTAGAATCTTAGTTCTGATATGTATAAGCATCTTATTTGTCAGAGAAAATGTCATCAAGAAAGATATATATATATTTAACAACGCTAAGATACATCATTTGACATCGGCATTAACTTAATTACCTTCTTTAAAGTTAAGTATTAGTTTACTTGAATTTATACCAATAGAGTTTCAAGTGTCCATGTGTTCTTTGAAAATTACGACCAATTTCGTTTTACAAGAAGAATGAAATATTCAGAACTTGTCGACTGGTCTTTATTGATATAACGAATTGAGATGTAACATGGAGGAGCACGTGACTGTTTAAGCTATAGACCACTAAATCAAATCCTATAGACTCCCACTTTAGCAATTCATCGAATTTCGAATTTGCTGTTTGGTCAAGCCTTTAAAATCTTATATTTAGAACCAACTTAAAGACATATTAAAATCCGAATCTTATCATAGCATAAACGGTAAACGTTTTCGGCATTTTAGCCGAAGTCGCGGAACTTTTGTCTACAATCTGTCAAAATACGTGCTACTAATTTAATCACGGAATGTGAAAGTATACAATTTTACGATTTTTTGCGGCTTACTACTCATATATTTTTCCATCATTTTCTTTTTTACCTTTCAATTTCCATTGTTCTCATTCAATTCTGACTTCCTGTAAAAGTGTTTACATGCCGGATCAACATTAATAAGTGGTCTGTAACCATTAATGGTTACCACATTCGAATAAAAGTGGATCCAGACGATGGTTCTCTAAAGCTATAGATCATGTTTCGGCCAATCTATTTATAGCTTTTTGTACCATTTTCGACATCTGTCGGATAGTCAATATTAGTGACTGTTAATCGGTTTGACACATTTCTCATATTAAATAAGTATTTTACTTTCGCAATAATAGTAATTTTAGTTTACTTTTCAATATGCGAATTGGAACAAAGCATTGTGATAACTTACAGTTATGGGCTTAAATTTGCAACTTAATTAAATGCAAATGAAGCACCAATCATTAAATGCACAAATCATTGTACTTACTTATAGTCATAGGCCTAAATTTGTATCTACATGTAAATTAAATGCAAATGATGCATCAAGCAGTGTCGATTTCTGTTGAAATTTGGTATCGTGGTTTCGTTTTGCTAATGTGAACAAGAGCAAATTTTATGCAAACAGGCACCGCATCAGAGAACTGATTTCCTTCTTAAGTAAATGTCATTTAGGAGCACCTTCTCCTCATCAAATTTCTTTAAAATCACGCAGCCTTTCAAAGTTATGTTACTTCGCATCTTGTTGATTATATTCCTCTTTAGATTCAAACCTACGCTATTTGTGTCCAAACTGTACAAGACAGGCATAGGCCTAAACTACCCAACATCTGTCAACTTGATGACAGAAAGGCATATGCCTTAGAAGGGAAGGGTACAGACAAAAGAGTTGATTGCATGATGTAGATTGCAGTTGTTATCAGCCGAAATGAATTAACATGGATAGATCACCGCTACACTGCTTTAGCAATTTCAAGAATAAGAAGGTAGGTGATGTAGGCGCATATGAGCTATGACCACAGGAGCAGAGACCGCTAACCCTGGCGGTCACGGCTCAAACATAGGGGTTCTTGGGCGCCTATGCAATGCCATTAACAATATACTCCTACCATCAGGTCTTCGTTTTTGCATGAAAATCGTTGTCGGTTTGCCTAATACATAATACATAAAAGTCAAGTGTCAACATCCAGGAAATGGCGATATGTTGCGGGATTTCCTAACGGTATTAAAGCCACGGTTGAGTAAGGAGGTAATACCAGGAGGTTATACCAGTTAAATGTATGGAATAAGTAGCGCTATACAGAATATGGAAAACAATGTCGTATTCAAAGAACAGGGTCAGAGGCTAGATTTTCAGAAAGGGGTTCGTTAGGGTAGTCTTATGATAATTACATGATAATTTATAAAATTAGCAACATCTCCGTGAAATTTAAATATTCTGCATCAAACGGGGTTCGATCACACCCCTCCCCCTCCCCCCCACCTCTTCCTCCCCCCCTCCCCCCTCCCCCCCCCAAAAAAAACCATCAAAAAACAACAACAACAACTAGAACAAACAAACAAACAAAACAACGACTCTTGATCCGCCCCTTTCACATTCAATAAGTATGGATGAAACATTATTAGTGATCCATTTTTTTTGTTTTCATATTTATGTAAAATTATTATTAGGTTTATATATTATAGAGAGAATCGATGTCAAATTTATGAACTGGGATCCTATTATTGCTTGCAATATTTCAGTATACTAATGATTTAACCGTTTTATTTACCAAATGATTACATATCATATAATTGTATTATAAATAAGTAACTTTTTCATATCGACATTCCACTGTTATGCAGCCAAAATCATCTCCTCCGCGGTCCCAGTGTTAAAATCGCTCTTGATCGCGCGTGTGATGTCTCTTTAGAATGATTTTACGATTTAGGCAAACGTAGCCCAAAAAGTAAAATCATAGTTCGACCCTGATTAGAATAAACAATAATCGTGGGTTGAGCGCAATAGGGTTGTAACTCCACTTTTTTTGAAAAATGACTTTTTTGCATATATGGCTCATTTTATATTAATACATTGTACATAATATGATTAAAGAAAAGTGTTTTTGCAAAAAAAAACCCACTAAATATTGAAAATAAGTCCTAAGGCTAAATCTCATATTGAATAAATTTTGTGTGCAATACGGTTGTAACTCAAATTAAAACCATGTTGCACAAAAAGGCATTGACTTAACTGGGATGAGTTGTAAGTGGAAAAGAGATGTAACTCAGTCTTTATATGTACATAATTTATAAAATATAAAATATAAGGATGAATTCAAATTGTCATTACTGGGGTTTCATTAACTGAAGTCCCCTTACCAGTTACTATGAACTATGAATGGCTTTAAACCAGAATGTTTTGAATATATAGTTGTATTCAAAGATCTCTTTTGCAATAAAAAATCATTGTTCTCATTTATGTCAAATTTTAAGTGGAAAACGGTTGTAAGTCATATATTTATAAATGTCTTTTTTGGAAATTATTTTTTAACTTTTCTTCTTTATAAGTTTATATGCATATTAACAGAAAAGAATAAGCATTCAAATATGAGAATCACAAATTAGTTTTTTGTTAATACTGAAAACTTTTTAAAAAATTGACTTACAACCGTGTTGCGCTCAACCCACCCACGATATATGCGCTGAGTAGTTTCTCTGATTTTCTCATTTCCCCTAACCAAGTTAGATAACGATGGCTAAAACAATCAAATAATCAAATAGGCATAATACACATTTCAAACAGGTTTAGAAATAGTTAAAATGGAATGGTTTGACACAAACAACTCGCTTTTTAGGCCGTGTACTCCTTTTGCTGCATTAGCAGCAATTTTTTACTTGTTAACTTGATGTGTTTACGATCTCTAGGAAACAGGAACTAATAAATAAGATCACGTGCAGTTAATTTGAGTCTGTCTTGCAAAACCTATTGCATAATTTCCGCGTTTGAGAATTCTAGAAAACTTTGAGAAAATAATCAGTAGAATTTAACTTTGTTTTTAAAATGTTTTGTATAGAATTAAAGTTTAATACTTTTAATCTGTAGCTTATGGAATTAATATCATAACGATAAATCAAGCATTCTGAAAAGAAAAACAAGTATCAATTCGCAACAAATCAAACGACCAAACACTGATTGGTTCGTTGACAGAAACATGGAATTTCCGGAATATTATCTGAAAATAATTTAATTGGTAAAATTGCAACTTTGAATGCCAATGAACGTGGCAAATAAGAAAATAATTTGCATTATTTTTACAGGCTCGGATTGATTCAACCTGTGTAATGCATTCGGAAACGTTTATATGCTGAATAAAATGTATTGAAATGCATATCAGGATTCGGCACACTCACAAAAGACAGCCTCCCCACGCAGCGAAAAAGAAGAGAGAATAAGAGAGCATGTTTATTATAAGTATGTCAAGTCAAATAAGAAGCCACAAAGAATTAACGAAAATGATAACCTTGGGGTTACCGCCCTGGAACGGTCAGTGGCAAAACAAATTGCCACTGGGGTATAAACAAGGTTCTAGGGTGCACCAACCTCACACTTGGCCCAACAGGTTCTCATATCAACAAACAAATACAAGAAAACAACATGGAAAAATCCAATTGCAACATTGATACCTGTTGAGGTAAAGACTAAGAAGACTTCATTAAGGAAGTTAATGGTTCAGTTTCTTTCGTTTTGAAAAGCCAAATGTTTCTCTTAAATTCATTTAGTTGTAAAAAATAAGTTTGTTCAGCCCATAATTAAAGATGAGAAAATACAGACTCCGTATATATCTAAGTAGATGTGTCTTCTTACTTTGCGACGGGTAATTACAATCCTTGTGTTGTTTTCTTTTTTCCGGCTAAAACATCGCAAGTAGACAGTCAATAAAAATGCTTCAGATTATTTTATAAAAATAAGGATCCAGTCCATATTTAATGACAGAGGAGCCTTTGAACATATATTCATCTTTATTCTTTTAAGTACCATTGACTATTTATATTAAAAACAATTAATGCATCAGTTAACCAGACTTTGGATTTAAAACATCTGAAATTTCCTTAACAGTTCAATTTTAACGAAAGCACAAAACCGCATGAAGCGGGAAAAGAGAATACACCCGAAACCAGAATTACATATATTCAAGAAAGCTAAAATGGCTTTGTTTCGTTGGTAAGCGTACCTAAATGGTCATTATTAATATTTTTTAACATTAATGCCATTTAGTGGTGGTAAAATGACAGTGTTGTTGCCGCTGGGGATTAAAACAAAGTTCTCATATCAACAAACAAGTACAATCGGTCTCGTAGAAATAACTCCAAACCTCCCGTAAACATAACAACGTTGCATGCAAAAGCATAGAGAGTTATAAAAATTTGTACTGTTTACTTGTTTAAATATTGAGTTTAGCTCAACACTGAGATAGACGACACTGGATGAAATACAAGTTTCTATTACAGCATGTGAAAAGACTCAATCAAACCGTGTCTGCAATATTTACACGTGTGCCGTGTCCGAAGTTTTTTTCATCCAAGGTACTTAAGACCTGTGGTCCTTACAGCGAGCATGTCACGCATTAATTTTTCTCGGCCTTGGTTTCGTATTCAATTTACGATTCTTTTTTTTGTATTGTTTCATTTATTTTATTATAATATTGTTCAGAAATGTTCATGTTTCTTCAGGTTATCTTTTTTTGTCATTATCAATATTTCGTTTGTAATTTGTTAATTATTAATATAAGAAACATTACCAACGAATCTCCATGCACTAAAGTTACAAAGTGAAAAATGAATGACATTGCTTCAGACCTCTCGACTAATGGGATTTGTACTTAAACCTGTCCACTGTATATTATACACTGATTAAAATACTTTTTTACATTTAACGCAATGTGATGGAAATATTGACAATTGATCTGTATTTATAAGTAACCTGCCTGGGAATGTTTAACAATTCCTAGACAATTACCCTCCAATTAACCATTTAATTATATTTGCAATTACGTTTGATAAATATTATTTTAACGTTTCAAAAGCTTTTTAAAAAGTATGCAATTAAAAGAGGGTCATCACAGATCATAAATAAAAAACATTCTTTAGGAACGATATTGTCTTGTGAAATGTTATTTGCTTTAAATTCCAATCCCGATAAGCAATATTTAAATAAGACTGTTTCAAAAACGTATGTTTCTCTGGCACTAAAAAGTACATGTGGAGCATGACTGTTAATCAAAATACGTTGATATGTTTCGAATAGTATTCATAATGAAAGACATCATGACATCGTAGGGCTCATTCTTCCACCAGATGTATCGATTGTATCGTAATGCTTGCAAAAATGTGCAGACAGTTGCTGTCTGAACCAATATTGTCAATTTATAAGTATCGTGTTTAAATAAAATCATGTAAAATATGGTCAACTGTCATATATAGTTTTGTATAACAAAAATGTTATTTCTAAGGCATACCCGTTAAAAAGTTCTATAATCTCCGAAGTTGTAAGATTTGTACAGAAACGAACAACTCAAAGTCAACAGGCGCTTAAAACACGCTTTTGAAAAATGTGTCCTTTAACTCGAAGCAAAAAAGGTCGAGCATTTTTATATCAACATTGTTAATCATTAACGTAATCGATATTTAAAGATAGACTGTAAACTAAGTCAGGTGACCATTGCTGCTCCTTGATTTGTTTTCAGAATAGCTAGTTGTCAGTTAGTACAACTTATGACAAAATGCAAGTTTTCTAGGTTTTCTTCATTCATTTTGGCAAAAATAGATAAGGAAATCGTTTTGCCTTTTCGTATTTGTATTCATCGTTTAGTGCCCTTTATTAAAAAGTTAGTATGCCCAACATACACCAACGTAAATGGGAATAAAAGAATGACAGAAGAAAGCCTAATACGAATTAGACAATAAAACCATGAAATTAAAAAGATAACAATATCACAAACAAACTTTAGGTCAAAGGGCAAGAAAGAAATTTACGTATGCGTCGCGTTTGAAAACCTTTGGGTCAAGAACACCTATAACCATTCTAGTGTTATCTTCTAATTCATTGTCGATTTTCATTTTTGATATTAACCAATGAGCGCTCTACTTTAAAATTTGCATCACTTTTACTTAAAAAAACTATTTATAGGTGGAATAGTTACTGCTAAAATTAACTCCCCTCGCATTGAATTTCTTAGAACAGATCAGTCAAGGTTGCTAAAAAATATGTATGACAAATAAAGAGACCCACAAACGACTCTTTCATCGTCACAATAAATCGACAGTTACCAATAATCTCTTCTGGAGCGCTTCCAAAGCTAGCAGAGTATAGACAGAGAATATAACATTGAAATATACACACAATAAATATTTATCTATGCCCCAGAGCAAATTGCTTCTAACATGTGTTTATTTATCTGTACACTTGGCGTTGTAAATATCAATTTGTTGGCATATTATAGTTTTATATACATCTCTGGTGCGAAAGAAGCTATTTAGATAGTGGAACTTGCTTGAGTGGAATATGGGCCTTTAAGTACATGTAGGTCTTTAGGAAACGATTATTAAAACTAACTTAAAGTAACTATTTAATTTATCTTACACAAACAAATATAATTAAATTTGGGTAAGGACCATTGAATCGTATGATACAGAAATGTCAGATATATTTATTACTTAAAAAAATTAGACAGTTTCGTGTGAAATCGGTCCAGAAACCATTTGATCTTAAAGTAATCACAAATTATATATATATTTTAGTATATGTTTATATGTAATGGTTATAATTAAAATTAACTTTCTACGTGTCTTAGTTGTTAACTGATGTTTACAGAGTTTGTTATAAAAAGCATTTCAAATAATTATTGACTTGAAGGTTTATAGGGAAATCTTATCTTATAATAGGGAAAAAGAACTTAGAATCTCGATCTGTTTCTTTTATGCATGTCGTCGTGTTCCTGCTGATTTGATTGCAGGTGATCAGGCCTCGGTAAGGTCATTAAGTAACCGCCCTTTTGCTTTACAATGATAAATTGTTGTGTTTATATGTTTGTGTGCTGTTTTGCCACTGACCTTTCCTCGGGTTCTCATTTTCGTTAATTGTTTGTAGCGACTATTTTGAAATTAACTGCATATCCATGCTCTCTTAGCTCTACTTTTGACTGCGTGTTGAAGCTGTGTCTGCTGGATGTGGCAATTCCTGATAAGCTTATTTCACTTTATTCAATTTTTTGAAAATCGAGATTTATTTGTCTTCTTATTGTCAGTATGTTCTTTCTTTTCAATGTCTTTTTATTTTATAACAAACTAATCAAAACAAATCAACAAGATATTAACAACGGATGTTTGGAATATCGTGTTTATGCAATAAAACAAAAAGGAAATTACAATAAAAAATATATTCCTTCATGAGAAGAACGATACTTGACATGTTATTATTTTTACGGATTTATTTTACTTTCATGACAAGAACAATATGTGAACAATATTAGTAAATTATAAAAAAAATCTATATTAATAATTGTGAATACACGATGATGCATGTAAGGATTCATGTAATATACATTAATAATGATTATGAAATTATATAAAGGGAACTTTGAAAGCCATCGAACACGACACATGTAAAAATATTGCAGGCTCGGGTTGATTGAGCCTGTTCATGGGCAGTAATAGAAATGCATATTACTTCCCACGCCGCATAACCCCGGGTTGAGCGCAACTCAATGTTTACATCAATAAACAGAACAATTTAATTCACCTCTTTTAGAATGAAAAATCATATATTTACCATCAGTAAACAATATTCCATTACTGATTTTGGGGTTCAAAATAACGTGATTAGCTTTGTGAAGGTGGGCCATTGTCCAAGGGTTATAAAACTGAGCATGGAAACCAGTCTCAAATCTCAAGCATCTGATTGGTTTCCAATCTCAAATTTATAACCTTCAAACCATGTCTCTGCGGAGTTGCTAATGCGATTCCATGTCTAAGCTTATATCAATCATATATCTGATAATTGGACTTCACATGAGTAATGCTAGTTTGCATTCGTAATAGAAACGTAAAAGAAAATGCAGACCTGAGGGAGTCGCGCGATTTAAATAAACTAGTATAGATGAACTTAAATCTACCAAATAACGGATAATTATTTTTTCTACAACATTTTCAACTTTTCAAAAATTCTTATTATTCTAAATAATCTGATAATCGATATTAAGCGACTTTTGGGCGTTTTCGGGCGTTGTCTTTTAAAAAATCAATATGCCATGGATATATGCTTGCCTTATTTCATATTATCATAGCGTTATGTTATAGTGAACTGTTGTATGTCGTCTTACTGAAAAACATAACAATCTCAGCATTTATTCCCTGTTGCTTGGTTTAAAGTTATAACTGCGTTGAATCAGTATATTGGCAATAGTCTAAGGACACCGTGCCTCTGAAACTAATCAAAACCACCCGGTGTTTTAGGAGTTAACCAAATGTGCTTCGTTAGATGTTTGTGCTGTGTAGCAACTTGAAAAACGACCGATATTTTATCATGTATGGGTTAATTCTTCTATTTGAAATTGAATGTGATACCAATTAAACATGCCTTGTTTTTAACGTACACCACTTATTTTTTATTTCTTTCTAGACTGGTTTCGACAAATCGTTTAATGAATTGGCAACCAGTTCGTAGTTTAAATTGTTATTGCTTTGTTCATTGAGAAATCCCAGTATCGTTTACTTTAAAAGAAAGAGTAACATATATTTTGGGGTAGGAATCTCGCTAATGTTCAGAGTGATGACAGAGTCAAGAAGAAAAAGGGTCATAACTAACTCCATCTGATAAACTGAAAATTATTCAAGGCGAAATCCTAGTAACATAAGCGACTTTTTAAGATACAATTTCTTTTCTGAAAAGATACGTGTATACTAAACGTATACATAATTTTTAAAGTTTCTACTATTCCACTGCTTCATCATCGATTTATTATTTTGTTAAATATGATTTATCAAGATTACCATTTTTGTTGTTTTCGAACTAAGTCTCTCTCGCGTTGTCATAACGTCGGAACCTATATCGAGTAAGCACAGCTGTTGTTATTTAAGTTGTATTATTTATTTTGACTTTAAATGTACTTGCAAATTGGTTTTAACACAACATATACTACATATAATGCCTGTTGTTTTTACATGTATATCGTCGTTTAAACCGAATAAGTTAAGAGCTTGCTTATGTTTATCGAAAAATAACCGAATCTCGCAAAGTTTTATGCCTATATTCGTTGCTGTGACAGGATTTCGTTTCTCTATGACTATGTCGAACATATTAAATGAAAATGAAACATTTTTAAATTCTTTTTTAAAAAGTGAAATATGCATATCAGGAGGCGCCACACTCACAAACACAGCCTCCTCACGCAGCGAAAAAGAAGAGAGGAAGAGAGAGCATGTTTGTTATAAGTATGGCAATTCAAATGAGACGCCACAAATAATGACATCGCTGACCGAAAATTGGGGTTTTCAATTTCATTTATTCTTTCACAGGTGAATTGGCGCTGAAAATACCTTTCTGGTGATATAAGATTTAACATATTGTGACCAGTTTTGACAACGTTGTGCACCGTTAAAGGCCGTTTTCGCGTTAAAAAATGACGTCATAGCAGTTAGCCTTATGATGAGGATTTTGCCGAAAAGCCGAGTTTAATAGCATAACTTTAAAATTATCGTGCAACATATGTTAGACAAAATAACACCATAGAGAACGTTTCATAACAATGTAAAACTCCAAAAAATGTGAAATTATCGTGCGAATTTACCTGCCCTTAAAACAGCGCATGTTGTGTAAAAACATGTTTTAATCATTTTTTTTGTTCTTCTTAAATTACAATTAGTCATTGTAATTGCTGTAATATTGTAGAATTTGAATAAAAAATCATACATTTACAGAAACGTCACTTTAATTTACAAGTTTTTTTTAAAGGGGGGGGGGGGGTACTGAAAACGTCCATGGCGCAATAACGAAGTAGGTGACCCCCGAATTTTATTCGCTTATTTGATTGGAATTGGGGAATTTCTCACTATTTTGAAAAAGTCGACATAAAAAAGGCAAAACGACGTCATTTTTAAAGCGAAAAGGGCTTTTAACGGTACACAGTGTTGTCAAAACCGGTCACAATATGTTAAATCTTATACATGTAGCACCAGAAAGATATTTTCAAAGCCAATTCATATGTGAAAGAATATATAAAATTAAAAACCCCAATTTTCGGCCAGCCCCGAAAAAGTGTTCGGCGAGCATCTTCGACGTCACCTCAGAAAATTGGCGTTGTTTGCTTAATTTGAAGGCAAATATCTAAACAACTATTTGATTAATCGGATTGATTGCGGATTCATGCTGGAGTCATCGTCAATAAATAACATACAAAATTTCATAAAGAAATTCGAAAATTCGCAAAGTGTCGCGTTCCACCTTAAAACCTAAATGACAAATTTTTTTGCCACTGACCGTTCCAAGGCGGTAACTCCTCGGGTTCTCCTTTTCGTTAATTGTTTGTGGCGTCCATATTGAAACTGATTATTTTAATACCATGCTCTTACTTTTTGGCTGTGTGGAGAGGCTGTGTCCGCTGGATGTGGCCGTTTCTGATATACATATTTCACTTTTTTGTTAAAGTAATGATCTTTATATTCTTTGGAATAGATGAAAAAGGATCTTCATAAAGTTTTTGATCACGACAAATATGAACATATTGCAGGATCGGTTTCAATGAGCCTGACCATTAGCAGTAATGTAAATAGATGAAAATTAACATTCAAACGTCACCGAATACGACAAATCTGAAATGCTGCAGGCATTGTTTGATTAAGCCTGTTCATGAGCAGTAATGGAAATGCATCAGAATTCAACGTTTTTCAGTACGAAAATGGAGATGTCTATTTTGTACATATTCATGGGCTCAAATCCTTGTTCATCCATGCTTTTCGTTTTAATTTTAAAATTGCAATTCTGTTGAAATGTGTGCAGCCCGTCAGATACAATCATGAAATCGACTATTCGATTGTTTGAATTGTGAACGCGTTGGTCATGTTATAAAAATAATGTAAATAATAATCGTTATGTATAATACACAAACAACTTCTCTAGAGTATCGTAAAAGCAGATTGAGGAAAATTTCAAATAAATTCAATCAATTAATTGCGAACAGAAACTTTGTTAATATATGTATTTGTTAATATATGTTTTTGTTTTGATCCGAATCGCGGACATTCGTACCAGTTGTTAGATATGTTTACCACTACCCAACACTTCAAAGATGAGAAGTGTCGACATATATTGATATACTCGCTGATGAGATACCCGTTTTAATCCGATGACCTTTATGGAAATAAATGTAGCGACATGTAAATATTGTTGAACAATAACAAATAATACACCAAAACAAGTAATCCCCCAAACCAAATATTTTATGTAGCTTCCCTTAATCATATATTATAATTCTTATTTTATTTATTTGCCAGAGTTGCGTCTTCAGTCCTATATCAGCTATCTCATTTTCTCCCGTTATATCTAACCACTGTGTGAATAATCTTGTACTCCATGTAAGTACACAGCAGATAACGTTTAGTTTCTACTTTAAATTTAACAAAACGTGTTTTATGATTTATTGAGACATCATTTGCACAAGCACCCACAGTGTCTTAATAAAATCTACATTTACAAAACGTGCATCATAATTTATTTTGGACTACTTTTGCACAAGCAACTACGCTGTCTATACAAAATTGATCTACTATCAACTTCATCGAAAAGGGAGTTACAGTAAACGATGAAAATGACACGACGTGTGGTGATATTCTTGGTTACATTTCTAATGTTTTCCGTGTGTCGAGGAAGTCCAGACTGTGATTCTTTCATTGACTGTGTGTCTTGCACACAACATGAATCCTGGAGTGGAGACCGCTGCCGCTGGTGCCCTTTGGACAATGAATGCCATGCCTACGGGTCGCTGGAAAATTCATGTAGAGAAAACCAAAACATTAAGGATCCATCTTGGTGCAACGAGAATTCTTACGGTGTGTATAGCGCGGATCAGGCGTTCTTGTTCACACAACTGTCGGCTATTGCCTATTCCGACTCTCCACAGAAATGTGCAGACGACATTTATCCGAATAACGGCTTTGAATTGGTAACGTTTGTTGGGAGAAGGTGTGAAGATCTTTCCTTGTTTAAATACAAGGAATGTTTTGCTTACACAGCTATTTCTCATGTAAATAGAACGATCTTATTGGCATATCGAGGTACGGACTTTACAAGCGGAGACCAGCAGATTTATGACGAAATTGTGTCTGTTCTCACTATACCTAAGACACCTTTTATGATCGGTGGCGAAGTCCAGGATTACTTCAAAAATGCTCACAACAAATTATACAGTTGTGTTAAAGAAAGCATTGCATCATTAGTCCAAACATATCCCGATTACGGTGTTACGGTAATAGGACATTCTCTTGGTGCAGCAATGGCGTCACTTTCAGCTGCTTCATTAGTGTACGAAAACATTGTGAAAACTGGCAAACTTGCATTATACGCGTTTGGAATGCCACGAGTTGGAGATAAAGAATACGCACTCCAGCATGACAAAATCGTCAACAACAGCTGGCGAGTAGTGCACTCTAGGGATATCGTGAGCCATTTACCGACATGTAACTTAGCGCTTGGCTGTAGAGTAACGGCTACTGGTCCTTATCATCATGGAATTGAAATTTATTATCCATATAGCGACATGAATGTTGACTCTAAATTTACCCAATGCAATAGCGACGAAGATGAAAGATGCAGTGACGGTGCTGTAGATGATAAATGGTGCAAACCTTTCGTAGATTTAGATACATGCATCGAGTATCACAAAGTATACTTTGGTATTGCTGTTGGAACGATTTGCGACGGCAGTAAAATGCGATTTCGGAGAGATTCAAGCTATAACGACTCCATCTCGGACACAAACAGATCCGACATGTGGCACTTGTTTTCTAGCAACACTTGTAGGTCAATTAACCCAGATCAACTTGCGGAAAGCTACAGAAGCTCAAACACTACCAGTGTGCTAAAACCTAATATGACAATGTGCGTTTTACTGTTGTGGGTTATGATACTTTCAAAATTTGGAAAATGACAACAACTTTAAAATTAAGCAGAGAATTAGAAACATCTATGTTTTAGGCCATCCATAACTTCGTCATTTATACATGTACATACTCGTATAACATAATACATTTTTAGAACCATGAATGTTGTAGTGGTTAAAAGATTAAGTTTGACGAAGTACAATATTAAAGCTTATTTATATATTAAAGTCAACACTGATTATCTAACGACATAACGTTAAAATGATAAAGTTAAATATAAGTATTAATAAACATTTCATCATGGTACAGATTGTTGAACTTGATTGAGAACCATGTCTTTTGTTCTGTTTGTGGTGTTATTCGTTTTGCATATGTTACTATTTTCAACAACAAAAAGTGACATTACTGCGTCAACATCGTATGGCTTTCTGGAAAATGATTCTTGTTTCAATATAACAGTTTATGTACTGCGTACACCCAAGACCAACTTGCCAAAATGTTGCTTTATCTTGGTTTAATGGTTTGATAAACCACTCAATAGATACCGAACTTCCGCTTAATACGGAAACATTTTAGAAAAGCAAACTGTTTTTTCCTGATGTAAAACTTCCTTTTTAAATTTGATAATCCATCACTTACAATACTGATTAAAGAAATAACTTTGATATTTAATGTTAAAAATTTTCAATGTTAAATAAGCGCGATATTTTTAAAACAGATAAAGTAGCATTATTGCAAATTAGTAAACTCTAAGTTAAAGTTATACCACCCAAATTATATTGTTATATTAAAATTCAATTTAAAGTCAATATTTAACAGTTAATAAAAAAGTTTAACTTAAATTTATATACACTGCTCGTCAGTGTTTTGTGCGGATTAAACATTAAAATACAAAATTATTGTTAAAATTGGTATATATAAATATTGCTAAATTAAAAACAAATTTCCTAATGTCAGAATATTCTACATATTATTAACACCTCTGCATTGTATCGTTTAGTATTCGTATTTGACAAGAGTTTAAGACTTAACGAATTGTTCTATGGAATCCTTTTTATTAGTTCTGCCTTCGTATGTTTCCTTCCTTCTATTTTCGTTACAGTCACAGAGTACCTGCCGATGTTTTGACATGGTCACGAGCTACTTTAAATTTGTTTTTGCATGTTTGCATGTTTGAGTCATTGTCGAAAATATGGGTGTTAAAGTTGATTCACAGGGACTAATTATATGCGTTTAAGGTAAATTTGACGGAGCAATGATAAAGTTTATTTTACACTAGTACCTGATTTAATCCCCATAAGCAAATACGTTTTGACCTATCACTTAAATGTGTGAATTTGTCAGGTTCTTTGCTTGTGTCTTATGTTTAATATCAGTTGTAATAGTAAACGTATGTTTTTTTTTTTGTTTTTCTATATCTCATTTTATTGGCTGGCGCTAAATGGGAAGTAGTGTGGTATTTCCTGGTATTCGTATTATAAGAGATTTTACCGATACAGAAGCTATTATAAGAACATTACATTAATTGTTGGTCCTTGTAGGTAAACGCTCAAGGTAACACTTTCATATGTCGAGAATATCATCAAAGAATATATGATTTCTATCTGATCTAAAATACAGAAGAAATAGAAACCAGTAACATTTCTTCAAGTAATTATAGATTTTAATGCAAAACGTATCATCATATAATTATTATCTAGATTCTGTTGGTAAAAAAGTAGTGCAAAAATACTTCTTATTGCAACAAAAGAAAACACCAAAAAAAGATTATTTTTGTTCGTTTTAATAATCCGTATGGAGTCTCACTGTGTATGTGTAAAGGTTAAGTAATAAGTTGGTAACCCTTTGATTTTATGTGCTTATTGTTTGTAGTGATTTTTTGAAATTGGTTATATTAAAAACTCACCAAGTTTGTCATTATTTTTGCTGAATAGGGAGTGTATTTTCTAAGAACAAAGTGAAATATGCATATAAGGAATTGCTATTCGCCTCCACAAGCAGCCAAACAATAAGAAAGAAAAAAAGAGCATGTTTTCATAAAGTATCCGTATATTACATGTATTAAATAAAACACCACAAACAATTACTTACACACATAACATAAATGCATTTTCAATAGATGAAACACGAACCTCTTATTAATGTTCAAATACCGTTAAACTATGTTTGCTATTAATTAATGATTGTACAACGACTCCAAATAAGTCATAATTGTCATCCTTATTGTCGATGTTGTCACAAAAATCATAGTTGTCTTCGCATTTTTAATATTTTTTGATTTTCAATAGGTTGTGATGGTGGGCTGGCTGGATAGAGTTTTCCAAAAAAAAATGTTTTAGATAAATAGATAGATTTATTTCGGTATGGAATGCATATACATGGTCAGTTAAAACAACATGTACGGTGCAAATATATATATAACACATGTGTATAAATTAGCCATGACATGCACACCAACACCGAAGATTACACAAAAAAGAGAGACTTTTACTTCCATTGTGGTCCTCTGTGTTGGTGGCATGACACAGAGAGCCTTTAATTTATGCAAAACCTACTTTCAATTAAATATATCACAGTAAGAATTCAATTGTTTTATCACAGATTAGAATTTATAGTATTGGGACCCATTATTCAAATAGCAGTGGAATAAATATACTAAGAGGCAAATGCTAAAATTAATAAACCTTAAATATTCTACATTCAGTTAAATTTCAATAAAGACAAATTATATTATATCACAGTCACAAAATTAAACCTTTTACTAAAGCTACTGCCAAGATACCAAGTCTCAACTTTAACATGTAGTCACTGTGATAAGTAATTTTAAAATGTGTAGCACATTATTAACAGATAAAAAGAACAAAAAGATCATTATAAACTAAAAATGTTAAATGATAAGATGAAAAACAAAATAAGTTAAATCCATTCCTATACCGAAAAAATCAAATGTAAATTTGAAAAACACTTTTGAAGATTAAAAAAAATAAAATTACAAACTGTCCATAAGGTACTTCTTAACAGTTTTTTTGAAAGAAGGCAACCTGCTAATGTTAGATAATTCCGCTGGCAAACTATTCCACATGGAACAACCCACAAAGCTGAAAGATTTTGAGCCAAAACCTTTGACCATTGGGACTGCAAATCCACCCTTGTTACTTAACCTGGTTTTGTAGGAATGAACAGTGTCTTATGGAATGAAATATTCTTCCATTTAATCGGGAGCCAGACTGGAAAAATAATCGCGATAATTTACTTTATTATCTCAATACAGGTTGCGTTAGTCCACACAGTTGTCATTTATTAGGTATATCCGCAGTCTTAATAATTTTAGATCTTATATTTACAAATTATCTCAAACGTTCGTTTTGCTTGAGGATACTTTTCCATTCTCATATTTTATATTTTCTTTGATTTTACAATGTCGATTTAATGGGTTGGGTCGGAGCTAACTTACCAAGACAATTTGTACGTGTTTGTTTAAATGAGAACATGTTTGGTTAGGTGTTAGAAGGTGCATCCAAGAACCCGGTTTAAACAGAAAGTTGCTAAATGTTATGCCACTGACCATTTTAATGCGGTAACACAACACGCTCTCTTGTTTGTAAAGTTTTATTTGAAATTAATCATTTTATTAATCCATATTCTTTTTCTTCTCTTCTGTTTTGCTGAGTGGGTATGCTTTGCTTTCTTGGTGTGGCAATCTCAGATATGTCTATTTCACATTTCATAAACTTTTAATATCTAAATAAAACCAAAAGTTTCATGTAAATATTTTATCATGATATTTTTGCATTAAGTGCCCAGAAGTTATTATTATTATTAGGTTATCTTGTCTTGTCATTTAATGGTTTTTGGTCATAATATTACTAACAGCACGAATACAACCCATAAAATGAGATACGTAAACTTTGGCATAACCCTCCGTGTAAAATTTTTGAAGTAAAGATTTTTCAAAGCGCTACCCAGTGTTCAATAAAAGTTCTACCTTTAAGGACGAAGTAAAGTTTTCGTCAAACTGTATTAATCAAATAGATAAATATAAAATTACGTTTTTTATCGATAGACCTTAGAAACTGATAGTGAACTTAAAACGTTTTGGTTTGCTCAGTTATTTATTTCATGAAGCAGTTTTGAGTTTTAATTGATGTTGATTTTAACTGAAATGAAATAATAAGTGAAAATGAACACTGCTGTTATAGGTATGTGCTTTGAGATAGATTAGGATACATAGTTTAATAATCGTTTTATATAGCAAATATTTAGATTTTCTACAGACATATAATATATGCAAAACCATATTATATTAACTTCTCAATCTGTGCATGTAGTTGTCTTATATTGCTGTACGAACGTTCGATTGGTATAAATCACACGGACAATAAACAAGGGCTTTGATTGTGGGGCAATTTTGATTTACTATTAGTTTTCCTTTTATGTCTAAAAAATGTGGCAACAGCTTGGAGATTATAAGTATTGTTGATTTGTTCAGATGTTTCGCTTTCATTTGTAAACAAACATTCTAGATTAAGGATTACGCACTCTGAAATGCATGTTTGAAATTGGTAATCTTTTTCATCATTTCTTTTAAACCATTCTACGACATAAGACATATAAAAATAAATTTTAAGCAACTTTTACCAGCTTTAACTTGAGATCTCCGAAATTTAAGATTGCACTCTTCGTTTCAAGTATGACTTAAAACATTCCTAATAAAAAAATTTTTTACATGTTCAATGAAAAAATATGAATCGATCTAAATGTATTGTTATTATTTACATAATAAAAATGATTGTGTTTATAATTGTTTTAACAGCATTTCATATCGATCCAAATGTGTTGTTATTACATGTATTGAATTTAAATGAGGACGAGGATTTTTGCGTTTTATTGCATTTTATCTATTTCATATAAATGCTTAAGCACTCCTATATAATCTCAAATTTTACCACACTTTTGAGGAGAGTCTGTTCTATCCAGAAATTCGAATGACTGTTAGAACAGCAACATTGCCGGCAGAGAATGACGGCACGCTTTGTCAAAGCATCTCGTGGTATAACGTGCGTGCCTGTCAACGTCAAATGACAAAAGATTTTGCGCAGACAAATTGTTTGTAGCCAAGCTCCGGTCCAAATGTTTCCAATACAAAATGCAAACGAACTGACTTCAATTTGCTCGATAAGAATAAATATAGGAGAACCACTACCACTATGTTTTCAAGTATCTCAAACACAAGACACATTTTATCTCAACTCTTAGATAGCAAATTGTTTTCAATGATTAGAAAGAACATACAAACATTAATGGAGAAAACAAAGATAAACTTCATTCAATAAGATACTAATCGTGAATAAATGTGATAAAGTTACACATTAATGAGAATATTAGACGCCCAAAACTAATTATGAATTTACACGAAAACACGAAAACCCATATTACATTAAATTAATTTAACCCTGGGAGGATCATTTTGCTAATAACCTACTGAGAGTAAAACATTAAAGCTTTAATACACGTAAGGTATACAATGGTTTTACTTGTAAAAGAATCTAGAAGCTCGATCGGTTTCTTTTATCCCTGCCATCGCATGTTTGATGATTTGACTCCAGGTACTCTGTTCTCGGTAAGGCTAGTGAGTACCTACCCTTTCCCGTCAAATGTTTTTGTGTTTTTGCAGGTAACCTTGTCAAGTTGATTGATTGGTTGGACTTATTGCCCCAAACAACTTGTCGAGTTAAGTGTGAAGCTATTGCACCCTATCACCTGGTTAAAAACTCAATCGGCATTTTGTATGGCGGTTACCCCGAAAGGTTCTCTTTTTTTTCGTGAATTGTTTGTGGCGTCTTATTTGAAACTTATCTACTTATTCATGTAAACACATTCTCTCTTTTCATCTCTACTTTTTTGGCTGTTTGGGAAGGGTTTTTTTTTTATGCAGTGTACCAGATGCATATTTAACTTTTGTATACCATAGCAGTGGAAAGAAAGATAAAGAATTAATGTGTTGGACGCGATGCACTTTCACATATTTACATAAAAGAACAAATTAGATGTATCTTGCCACTTGCTTCTTTGTGGTAAAATGATATAAAAAACTGCAGTTAGTTTAAAACAGCAACCTCCGTTTGATTGATTACCTGGGTCAGTTTCTGTGGCCTGGTTGTTGCATCCACTTGTCAATGACAATTTCAGCTCAACTGAACATTACTGACCAACAATGACGTGCATATGGCTCTGAATAAGAAATACATTGTGTCGAGTCACATCAATCTTGAACCATTTCTTACACATGCTTATTTTATACTATTTTTGGAAATTATCATGTAATATACGACCAATTTCAAGCATAAAGACATAATAATATTTTGTATAATTCTATTTGGAACGTTTCCTGGTCTCCTGAGGGCCCTGTGGAAATGGAAACTGTCTTCTTTCCCAAGTTTAATGAGCATTGTATTGTTAAGGATGCAGAAATAATGTTTATATAATAAACCAAGGTTAAACATTCTTCTTTTGTTCGAACAGACTTTCTCCTAGAAATTGTGTATATATCAGAACCTTAATAGTTTCAGGCATGTTTTTGTTGAAATCAGTATACTGATTCATTTTAGGGTACGCTATCGCCTTTTTATGTGGAATATTTATTGTAATAACGTTCGATCCTGGAGAATTAAATAATGCTCACATTATATAAATATTGAAGATTTTCATAGAAAAACTGTGAAATAAAATATGTTTCACTTCTTCTTCTTCTTATTCTTAGATATATTGTTTTACCCTTTGGAGTTTTTGTTGTAGTATAATTATGTTTTCCTGCAACCAAAAACTGTATTGAAAAATTGTATAGAAAGCTAGCAGGCAATCCAATTTATTTCATCTACTCTGTCCAAGACTTAGTGGGGAATTAGGTCACAAAAAATATTTGAAAATTACATTATATGACTTCATCAAACTCTTAAATTTGTATGCTACAGAGTTGTGATGTTTCCATATTCATTAGATCACGTTCACGTTTTGACGATATTGAACTTTAATAAATTGTTGACAGTTACAAGATAGTAACATTCAGATTACAATAATTTATTTGTTCAAACTTACTTCCCGCATTTGCCATTATAATGTAAGTTGTAATTCAATATATTTCTCATTGCAGTATATTCTGGTTAATAATGAATGGCAATTTTTCATAATAAATATGCATTGAGCCATAAGTTGTGTCATATTAGACGAAAACAAAGGTTACATACATAGGACGTTTTTGAGGTATCTTTCAAATAATGGCTGATCCACCGGGCATGAGCTTAGAAAGAACAATGTTCTGCCACCTAAATTATGTCTGTATAAGTAAATGGCAATAAACGCGCTGCTAATTTAGTGATGCAGTAAGCATATCTGAATCAAACAAATTATTTTCGAGAAACGAATAAAGTCTGTGTTCATGACATTAATCTAAATGATCACAATCTTTTAATAGAATGCAAATAAAATTAAATGTGTTTCACATATACTACCAATAATCTAACGAGGCTGCTGGTGTATACTGAACGTTACATATTGACAAAAGCAACAAATGAATTTTGAACATAAACAATTAAAGAGCTGCAAATTTTTAGAAATAAATAAGTAATAAAACATATATTGATAATTGGCAATGACCTTGAATCACGTGATACTGTTGCCGACAGGTCGGATAATGACCACTCCGACGTAGATTATGTTTTGATAAATTGCCTCCGTTATAGACGTGTGAAATGACTTAATGAGGTTAATAGATCGCACAAATCAGACAGAGGAGTATTCCTCCGTGTGAATGTTCAGTAATTGTTATGCAAAGATGTATTGTTACGCTGAATTCAATGGTGTTTGTTACCAGTTATTTAAATCTAACTGTTTTGACGCAGAAAGAAGTGGCGAAAAAACAAAAATAATACAACGTATGTATGTATTGTAATAGATGAAAAGGGATCTTTGAAAGACACCGAACTCGACAAATATGAAAATATTGCAGGCTCGGTGAGCCTGTTCATGGGCAGTAATGGAAATGCATACTACTGCCCACGCCTAGCCCCGGGTTGAGCGCTACTCAATATTTACACCAATAAACATTATAATTCAGAAAAGAAATATATTTCTTAAAATATAGTACATGTTCAGCTTTTAAATGGTTAAAAACTGCAACATTATTTGATGCGCCTAGAACTTAAAATCTGTACTGACACAAATTACTCTGACCATAAGTCTTCTTCTTTCCCGTTTGAACAGCAAGAGTTGTCAAAGCAATTTACGATGTGTGATTTTCAGGAACATAACAAAGCTTTATATTGTTCAGTTTATTGGCAATCGGAAAATTATAGGAAGTGCTAATCTATCCAGATGCTCAAAATGTCTGATAATATAATGATAATTGTTACAGGTAATGCTAACATAATATAGAAAAAATAACCATCATCTTTCAAGAAATGAACACTATTCAAATAATGTTAGTAATGTAAACCTGCGTGAAAGTGTTACGAACTTCATATGAAACGTTTACGCATTCATTCAACCATTTAGCTCAAATCCCAGAGGCGACCAGTGAAGATCCAGATCAACCTGATCAACCTATTTTACAATGCCGATACATTTACATTTACTGTCATCGTGCACACGCGTTTTCCACGACCTTTGGTGAAAAAGTGTTCCTTCGTTCGCTTTGCATTAAAAGCTGCTTTCTAACAGCCATTTCAAAAAACTGTGTTATTGCTTATTCTTATTTCAAAACATTTACATGTATTATGATTTTTTAAAGAAATTAATTTGTTTTTGTGTGTTTCGTCGATGTATTAACCGTCAGAATGTTTAATTCTTGTTTGAATAAAAATCTTAAACACACTTTTTCAGTATTTCGCATGTTCGTAAGCAGAAGCCTTACATACTTAAAACAACAACTACTGTAACAGTGATAGAAAAGTAATATATGCATATCAGGAATCGCCACACTCACAAAACACAGCCTCCCCACGCAGCGAAAAAGAAGAGAGGAAGAGAGAGAGAGAGAAAGAGAGAGAGAGAGAGAGAGAGAGAGAGCATACAATATCGATTCAATCCTTAGTTCAAACAATAATTTTAATGCACACGGCCTGGTTTATAAGTCACATTTATAGGTCCACCAAGGTAAATTTGCAATGTTTACAATTATTAATAGAATGTAAACACGGTTTAAGGCAAATTTACGCGTTAAAAGTACTATTTTGCCTGTTTATATCACATCGCCTCGATAGCACACTCAGTGCTTTACGCGTCCGGCTGGCACAGGCCTAACTTTGTTTCGACACGAAGTTCGATTGACACTGACACACGGCTTTTAAGGAAATATTTTAGATTTATATTTTTTTAAGTTTTAGTGCAACCATTTCAATTTATTTTACGTATTTTGCTTTAGTTAATTTTATCGCGGAAATAATTATTGTGTAAAAAATATATATAAAAAAATAAAGAAAAACATGTTTCGAAAGTACAACCTATAACAGCGTTGCTACCATTGCATTTCAAAGTACTTTAAATAACTGCGTTTTAGACCAATCGGCTAATGCGGCAAGTAATGGGAGCTTTACGCTTTGTATTAAACAACCATTAATACACTAGTCAAAAGTTCTAAGTGCACACTTGATAAATGTTAATTTTTCCAATAATTTGATTGAATCTTTCAAAATAGTGTAAATTACAATGAAGAAGAATCAATATTCTATTAAAGCACACCAAAAATTTTAAGTCTGCTTAACCAGATTAAAAAATAATAATATTTTAGCTCACTTGTTCTCAGAAAGAAATTCTCAAGTTAATTATCATTGCATCGGCTATCATTTGTGATCGTTTTCTCATCTCTGTATAATTTAAATTTCACGCAGATTTAAAGGAAATACTGTAGTTTGCCATTCCATTGCACTGAAATAGCTTTCTGTAGCTTTGTAATGGTCTGCTGGGCACAATGCGCCAACTTACTCAACTTTATTTTATCCATAACGTTTTTACAGGATTTCAAGGAGAAAATTCCTTTGTTCACACAATGTTTTGTGCCAAAAGTTTTTGAATTGTCTAGCAGTTTGGGATGATACAATTTTCTATGATAGATGTGTAACAGCCTTTCCAAACGAAAAAAATGTATTCATTTCGGTAAAATTGACCAGTTTTCGGATACGCCTTTTGACCGAATAAGCGTCATTTTCGAATAATTCGATATTGAAGTTTATTGAATTTCTATAAATTTTAGTTTTAAATTTTTATTTATTGGACACTTATCCAACAAATTTTACACTAATTTTTTCGAGTTTACGTTGTTTTACGTAAATATTTAATGACGTAATTGAGTAACATCAGCGTTCAACGTAAGCAACGTAATCAATCTAGAAAAAAAATATCGTTTGATTTTCTTCTTAAATTAATAAAATATGCAAAATAAGGTATTTCTTTTGCATTTACGAAAACCGTCAAGATTTCTTTACAACAAATTTGAAGTTGTGCCTGTGAAAAGAATTTTGACGGCAATGTCGTTGTCTGCTGACGTCAACCGTTCCATGGTTACAATTTGTTGGTGTGTTTTTCGTGTTTGTCTTGAGTCGGTGAACATGTGAAAAACAAAACGATTGTAAAAAAATAAATTTCGCTTGCCGCACGGGGATAATGCATAAAAAGCGTATGCCGACGTGGATGACGTAAAACGTAAATCATATGCACGGTTTTCAAAAAAATATTGTTGTTTGATCATTATTAACTTTAAGTCAAACTTTCATTCAATTTGAATAAGTTTACTTTAAGATATTCAAAATTAAAAAGTGTGCACTTAGAACTTTTGACCAGTGTATATGTATTCATTGTTCAATGTAACGTCAATGTAAACACGCCAATGTAAACATTGCCACGTTACCGTTGTCTAATAATAGTAGATGAAGGTACCATGTAATTATACTGTATGTACCTACTCAAGAACTGATTAATATCTACTTCTTTTAGGTGGAGCCTACTATTTAAAGAGGAATATTCTAATTGTTAACATCACAAGAGCATCAGGGGTTAAAGTACGTTTCTCAACCAATTAGAACTGAACGAAACTTTAGCCGTTTCTACATTCTTACTCTATCGATAAGCTTTCTGATTACATGCTTATTGAGACAACATTTATTTGCTTTCTCTTCCCATTTCTCCTAGTTGAAGTTGAAACTCGGCTTATTTCTTACTGCAATATGTTTTATCAATAATTCATATCTTTTGTCATTAAATGTCTGGCTTTAGCCAGAAATTTGGTCACATTAGAGTTACGAGGACATGCATTACTATAGCAGTTTTAGACATATATTTTTAAGTGTCCTCCATGCTACCAGAATGTTTTATGTAATGATGATTAATGTCGTGTTACATACACAGAACAATACAGAATCTGTATTTTCAACAATTTGTGTTTAGCATTTTATAATTTTATAGATGTATGCCGATAGAGTGAATCATTTTTGAACGTATAAAATATTTCAATTTTCTAAGCATATAAAGTTGGCGTTTTTATATTTAAAAATAGTTATTAGAATGATAATATCATGTGCAAATTTGCCTTATGGTAAACATATATTTTATATGTATTGCGGATCATTAATGAGAGAAAATAGAATAGATCAAAAAGGAACTTAGAAAGCCAAAGATAAATATGAAATTATTGCAAGATCGTTTTGACTGAGCATGTTCTTGAGTTGTATTGTATAAAATTGGAAACAAATTGCTGAAAGTAAAATTGTTTGAGGTTGGTGGAGCGTACAACCTGATTAAAATTGTTTTGCCACTGACAGATCCTAAGCGATCGGGGTTCCCATTTTCGTTAATTGAGTCTAATTTGAAACTGATTATTGTCAAATTATGCTCTTTTCTCCTCTCTACATTTTTGCTGTGTGGGGAGTCTGTGTCTACTGGATGTGACCCATTCCTGATATGCATATTTCACTTTTTTGAAGAATTGTAAACTATTAGTACTTGCAACAATATTTGCCTTAATCTAGTAATGGAGAGTGGTAATAAGGTGATCAGCACATTGAATTCATATACTGAAGCTGTTAACATATCGAACGATGACACCACTGCCGTAATTACCTTCGTATATTATGATTTTAAAATTTATCTCCAGACATAGGCGTGCTATATAACTTAAAAATATGAAGATTTAATAGATCGCCGATTTCAGACAACAGATTAACGACCTGAGACAATTTTGTGAATGTGAAATTGCATCAGTTGTTATGCGAAAACGACGATAAACTTTAACGATGAATTTTTCTTTGTCTCAAAGCCACGAAAACCTGCTACATGTATCTATTTGAGATGTATCTATTAATTTTTAAATATTGTGTCGGTCGTGAAAGTGTGTTTGGATTTTCCAACACCAAATATTTATAATACTGTAAGAAATAAGCTTTGTGAAGCTTAGAACAGCTGGAGCCACTGTCAAAAGGTGAATGTTTGCATGTACTATTTATCAAAATAAGGAAATAGCTTAATTATAATTTACGTTGACATAGGAGGCCGAAGGAATATTAAATAGAAGATTTTGCGAGGCAGCGAACTCGTACATCACTAAATAATTCCAGCTAAGCGCATTTACCGCATTTGATTGATTGCAAGCGGACGTTTAGTCACAAATAAATTCGCCCTAATAACGTCATAACGGAGGAAAGTATTTGACGATTTTAAAAATAGATTCAGTTGGAAACCTATGGAATTAATTATGACATTGTGGATTATGTTTATTTAAGCGCTCTTATATGCGCACAATAAGCATAAAATCTATTCGACTTAAAAGAAAGCGCCGCTATCAGGCCGAAAAATATTTTAATGCTAAATATGCTGATGTTACAATCAATTTTTTCCACTTGAGATGTAAGGACATTCATTGTAGATAAAATCATGGTCAAATAAACCTACAGATGAATTTACTATATGCATAATAAACATGTATAGTTCTTAAACGACCTTTTAAAGTGTGGAAGTAGGCGTGACTTACTTTGTCAGAGGCAAACTTTAAGGGAATTATTTAAATATTGATTTGAACTTTGAGTTTTTGGCTTTTGATACACTTACTTTAGCTATTATTAAGCTTAACCCTTTACTCCATAGATACGTCTGTTATCACACATGCGACTGGTGTAGATTTAGTTGACCCATCATATCGATACATCTAATCTGGACTTACACTGTTCGTTTCTTTTGGTCAGACATAACCTAGTGAATCTAAAAGCAAATAGTGTTGATCTGATTAGATTGCACGGTTCTGAATATAAGCCGTTTTGCAATGCGATAAAAGATGTATATATAATATGGAGTAAAAGGTTAAATGGAATTTTCACGGATGAACCCTTATTTCTCCATCCAAGGATAGACTGTCAAACAGGTTTTCCTGTGAGAGTCAGTTATAAACTCATGGTGTTTCCATATAAAGAAATTGCATAGTTCGCTTTCTCTCAGTATGTTCTCTTAGTACATGTACATGTTTACGAGAAATTTAATTACAAAACTATTTTCAGTTTGAAAGTTGATTTTGTGCCTACCTATATATGGCCATTTAGGCAGCTACTGTTTTGTCAGTTACAAAAATAATTTCGATCATTATATGTGTTTCGAGGGGATTTTCAAATGTAGTGCAAATGCAGTTATTTTATAGAACATATATATTTTTTCAATTTTTTAAACTATTCTTAGATGCATCAATCATTTCTCTAATTAGTCTGAAAATATTGGCCAGTTTTGAGTACAATAAAGTAGCTGTGTCAGAATCTGGGTATATAATGGTTATGTTAATTTTTAGGGCAAAAAACAAAAATATGTTTGCTTCAACATCTTTCCTTACTTCTGAACTATTATTTTGTAGCAGTTGTGATACTGGTTAAAAATAATTTGTATTACTTTATTACAATTAAACTACTGAAATTATCAGTTTCAAAATCTTGAATGACGGTGTCTTACCAAGTCCAAAAGAGAAACACTTTTTCGATTAAGAGTTAAGATTAATAATAGTTTTTTTAGAATCTCACAACTTATACATGGATATACTGCCTGAGTAGTTATCTTAAACACAAACTTGGCATTTTTAAAACTTCCTGTGTCTAGATTTACACAAGTGTTTTATCGAACCCTTGTCATTTCTCATTATTTAGAGTTACTTCTCCTGTTTAGGCATGTGTTGTCTGAAGTAGAAAGGTAGAATGGTAGATCGATTAAGTTTTATAATCAAATGGAGAAGTATAAACTTCTTTACTTTAGGTGTATTCAAAATGAATCAGCTTTGCTGTTTACTTTTCTGTATTATTATCTGAAACACGGCACTGGTATTTGCTTAGCCAAAAGCTAGGCTAGTATACTCTAGTTTACCCTATATAAAGTTCTATAAAATCCTTAATGTTTGACTTAGGTAGATGAAATTTTCAAGCTTGTTAGACAAATGGTTATGCTGACAGCAGACATTCATATAACTTGTTCACACTCATCAATATGAGTCCTCGAATGACTATTGCATTATGTTTTGAACAACCCTCGTATAATTTATTGTGAGAATTGTATGAAAAATTAAACAGTTTAATCTGTATTCAAGCCTCCAAATAAACAATAACATATACTTAAACTGAGTATTCTATATGATGATTATTAAATGACATTTTGGTTATACAGGCAATGAGTTGTATGAACATATATAAAGTTTAACAACTCGTGGAAATACCTTTTTATTATTACTAAACATAAGAAAAAGTCAGCATGTTAATTTATTAGTAGCTATTTTACATCGTAATTGACGGACTTGTTATTGAACACTCACCTACGCATTATACATTAAACCACACATATAAATTTCAATATTGACTAGCTGCAATGTCATTTGACTAAACAAATAAGATTCACAAGACACAACTTGTTTTACACCTGCTTCCTCACAAGAAATCTTCTGGCAACCAAGAGTTGGTTAGACTTAGACATATTCTAGTTTATGGTTTAGAGTCATTTATAATTTACTCAGAACTTTAGCTTTATCTTAGCTTCCAGACACACTATACCGTTCGGAACAGCTATTTGCATAATTATTCCACTCTAAAATATACGAATAACATCTTCTTTGCTGTTAGTGCTCATATAGGCGAACGTTTGGCTTTTAGGACATATCAAAGCCCATATCATGTTATCAATTTTCCTCTTGGCTCATAAAATGGATTCATGTTTTATCACCCGTTAGGATACTTTCTTTTATTCTGATATGTTTGGTACTTAATAATCATTTCTTTCATTTTCCATTTGTAACCTTCTTTGTTTCTGCTCGTCAGGGAGTAAATGAAAGTTTTGACGAACTTAAGTGTTTGTCAAAACTTTCATTTACTCACTAACGTTCACTCCTAACCTTCAGAATGTTCTTCAGATTCATAAGAACACTCAGCATACCCAAGACTGTCATTTATTCTAGCTGACAGCGAAACGCGCATCTTTCTCAATGACTGGCTTGATTGTATTGATGTTTCATTGGTTATCTGCAGAACTAGATCTTCCTGAATAAGGGGCATGTTTGAGTGAAACGAGAACAGAACGAAATTAGGTAAACCACTTATAAAATGTAGAATAGGAATATTACATTCGTATATCGCTATTTTACAACACATGTAGAGCTATATATTGTATGTATTTGACGCTCAGTTCCGATTTACACCGGGCTTTTAAATAATCACTGAATTTAGCAAAATTTTCTATTCGTTTTTAATTAAGTGCATATTAATACACCTCAAAGATATCTGAATTGCAAAGAGAATTTATATTATATTTATAGACATATTAACAGCGATAAGCGTGAACAAGTTCACACTGGTTCACACTGGTATAATAAACGTAAATACCATGTATACAATACGTTTACAAACTCCTCGTTTTGTTTACGTTTAAGTATGTGGTCGCCTACTGACATACAATAACACAATCACTGCTGATAAGCTTAGAATTAATATTTACAGGTATATGGGCATCTGGATCTGCATTTACCTTATTTTATTTGAACTGAGCTACCATGTTAAAAAACGGCGATAATTTACGCAAACACAACTTTAACTAGGTTTAATAAAAATTTGGAAGTTTAAAAATCTGTTTAAAATCATCTCCTAGAACTAGCTACGCCATCAGGATCTGACGACGAGTCGCTAAAACGTGCTTTTATCAACAACCTCCCCAACCAATCAGATTTTTGCTAACAAAATCGCAAAAGTACAAAATGATCGCCGCAAAGACACAATGTTTGAAAGCCTGGAAAGTGTTGACAACCCGCGTAAGACCTTTTTGCTGAAGATACGTGCATTTTACATAGTATTGCATGAATTGCCCCTAAAATGGAATCTTCAGATCATTTGCGACCTTTGCTGATAGCGTTTGGGATAATGCTTCCTATGTGACGTTTCTAAAAATAGTTATCGGGAAAAACCATTAAAGCTTATATACGGTATACGGACCGTCATCAGATCTTAGGCCCCAGTTACACAGACGGTCGGTGCCGAATCGGTTATTTTATTTCAAGTTTTTCGCAGATTTGATCGGTTGTCACACGTTATTTTCTTTCTGTTTTTCTGTGTTAACAGCCATCGGTGATTGACGAGTATTTAATGGGTTAAACAAATATTTCATGGGTTGCTGGTACACTTAAATTCTCATCTTTTTTTTTCTATCGATGGTAAGTATTAGTTGATCGGTTGCTTATCTGTCGGTGTAGATCGGTGATATCGGTTGTAGACAGATTGTCAATTGGTGATGAGCAGTTGTAACAAGATGTCGATCGGTTATTTGTAAAATATGTTCACCGATCGAGAATTTTAAACATGTTCAAAAATCCCAATCGGTTATTTTTCACCGACGAGACTCATCTTTCCCCAATAGCACTTGATAGGTGGAAAACAGGTGACCCATAGGTGATATCGGTGTTAAATCCGTTGTCATCTGTTCACTCCACAATTTGTCCGAAAAACTCTCAGATCACTCACCGATGACTCTGTGTAACTGGGGTTTTACATATTGTTAGATCTGACTTTAGTGAGGTTGCAATTTTATGCGTTGAAAAATGATCGCTCTTGATCTCGTAACACGTTATGTCACATACATACCAAATCATTTTACCTTGCAATATTTTCCCATAGATCTACCCCTTAGCTAAGTTTGCAGTTTTTCGAACTGAATGCGTTAGAATTCAATATGACAAGTTAAACGGTAAAACATAAGCTTGTCTCTTTTCATCTAAAAGAGCAAAAAATTAGTTCAAAAAACAAATAATTTAACTCTCGCGTAATATTGAGACAGGAAATAATAGTTACACGCACTTCAACTAAACAGCAGGTATTAGATTACCTGAAACTTCTTTTTTTACAGTGTACATGTAAAAACTAATTGATTCAAGAAATGTTTGACGTTAACATTTTAATTTTTAATGGAAATCAGTAAAATTGAAATTGAAAATGTTAGATATCGAAAAAACATGTAATTAATTATTGAAATGGTAAATACTCCTCGATCAAAGAGCGCAGATATTTTGTGGGTCAGGGTTTCTAATTGAAACTACTCTTGAATAGCTGACTTGTATTTAGTATTTTGCATTGCCGTAAGCGTGGTGACATCTTTTATGCTAAGATGTATAATGTGTAATCAGGAGCTCTCGCATGCAAACATTGCACTAAAGCCCCATTGATCAAACACTTCTATGAAAAGGCACTTCTTGGATAGCATAATATTGAAAAACAACATGTCTATGAAAAAAAAACCACTTCTTATTAATACAGACTGCCAAACATAACAATGCAAATACTAAACAAACGATTGATAAATTAAACATTGTCAAATAATTCTTCAGCAGATCAAACGCGTTTGTTTTTGCAGATAACAGAAATAGTGGGAATATTGCGAAAAACAAATGTGTTAAGATCCTTTAACAAACATTCTGCAATGGCAAACCCAATACGACAATAATAAGCTCGAACTAAATGATGGCCATGTTTTACCATTATCGTTGGCTTAAAGGAAAACAGTCATCGTTATTTGCATTAATGTTAAGATTGTTATTAGAATTTAGTAAAAAGTGAAATATGCATGTATCAGGAATCGCCACACTCACAAAACACAGCCTCCCCACGCAGCGAAAAAGAAGAGAGGAAAAGAGAGCATTTGTTTAAAAGTATGTCAAATTCAAACAAGACACCACAAACAATTTACGAAAATGAGAACCCTTGGGTTTTTATCTAATAGATAACACTAATTTGTGGAAATTAATTAGAGAAATTACAGTTGTCGAGTTTATGGGTGGTTGGTGCTAGTTCACCAAGACAACTTGTACTTGATGTTAATATGAGAATCTTTTAGGCAAGTCCGAGGTAGTGTAATCAGGAATCTAAAGTTTAAACTGGTACATAATTTGATTTGTAAATCTGTCACGATGACATGTTGACCTATATCTGCGCATGTAGTGTGGCCGTAAAGGTTCTATTTTAGGTCTGAGCAAAAATCATTGTTTTAAATAAACCGTCGCATTAGAGAAGCTGTAACATGTATTAGAGAATTATCATCAAGATACGTATACATATATTTCGTCAGATTGGAAACAGGTGCTAGTTCAAATGAAATACTTAAAGTGTTGTCAAACACTTTGTACCCTAATGTTAGTTGTTGATTTAGATATGTAGAACTCAATGTTTACATGAGGTGCAATCATACTGCTTTATTAATTTGAAGACCTGTATAGCCGAGTTTTTGATCACTGTCTCGTCCCTGTTGGAATAAATCAAAATAAAGGTTACCTGTTTATTATTATTTACTTTTCAGCTGTACCTGTAATAAGTCGAATTCGGGTTTTTTCTACAGCTTAGGGTTTAGAATGAAAAATTATCATAGCAGATGTACTTTGTTTTGTCAAAAACAGAATATCAATAATTCTTTTAAATATACACTTAGAACCTGAGGCTACCAAGCTGACTGGTTAAGATTTAACGCTATTCAACAGAAGAGAACTTATTCCTATTGCTGAAAATATAACTTTATCTGCTGTGATATTAGGAAATTGTTTGCTTTCTATGTTACGACAATTGTGGATAAACATGCTCAAATACATCTGTAGATAAATTTTAATTTATGCAATAATTTTACACTCTGATAAAGATCGGAGAAGTCTGTAAGTGTTTGGATATATCTTTCAAGTTTATGATTGTGTCAAAACAGGAAACACAGCCATTGCACATTCTCCTGGAAGATAAGTGGAACTGATAAACCAACTTGGCAGTTTTAGACGAAATGATTATTTTGAAAAATGTAGTTTACTGATCAGGGCTGAAGGTTATAAAGCTGAGTTTGGAAACCAGTCTCAAATCTCAAGCATCTGATTGGCTGAAATGACGACTGCTTGAGATTTGAGACTGGTTTCCATGCTCAGTTTTATAACCTTGGGCACTACTAAAATCTCAACAGAATACATATAAGTATACTTCGTTTGGTTCTTATGCTGTTCTGATGCTGGATAAATGTATCTACCAGGTGTTAATTTTGTGAGATTTTGGCCAAACAGGCTATAGGGTGTGTGTACAGCTAACAGTTAACAACCCATAAAACGCCTAAATATACCTGAATTGGTCTTTAATATACCTCATTAAAAAATGCCAAGCAACAACTTCTGTTGACCTGAAAAAAAAGGAATATTATTACATAATACAGTATGTAGGTTCATATCATTAGGGTTACGTGTGTGAACAATATAACGATCGAATCGTTTTAGAACTGTCATCATGTTCTTTTATTTTATACCCTTCTCGCAAAACACAAACAAATTGAAATACACCAATAAGCTAAATTTAAGTCAACAACATGGTTTACATTATTGTACATGTAGTAATAACAACAGTTACGAAATAATAAATTTACGGAGACGTAAAATATCATTAAGGTAATGGCTGTAGAACAGCTACGGAAATTTTTCTATTGTGTAGTTCCGTATGTGCCGAATAATACCGGAAAATTACGTTCAGAATAAACCACACAGTATGGCGTATTTATGACATCCCATATAACAATGACAACTAGGGATATGCGATCAGCCTCATGCAGATACACGCTGTACTGTGATAAAATCATTTTTGGTATTTTATAACATATAAAACATAAACATCATTGTTTTATGTAAATCAGTGGCGTAAGTCAGACAAAAACCATCGAAATGTTTTTATGCCAATCAAATGCCTTTTCACTTGTCAATCGCATGATGTAAGTACATTGTGTATCTGGGAATAACTTTAAAAATACTGCTGATTTTGAATTTCACAAAACCTCATAATATGTTGACAAGGGGACGCTGTCGTGATAATATAAGAAACTGAAGGCTTAAATGATAACAATTTAACAATTTTCACTCGGTGAACAACCTGACATTTAGGTACAGTATCAGAGCTTACTATCTTTTACCGTACGTAGATGAAATACCGAATATTTAAACCAAAATCAATTGTCTAATGTTTAAGCAGTGTCGAGTTTCCTTCCGATTCTGTTACGATTAGGAAATATTCATTGAGTGTTAAGCATCAACAAGTTAGCCATATTTTTTATTAGTATTTTTATGTTACTCATTTAATGTTCTATAAAAATTAAGCTATTTTAATCTCTCATTTTAATTCAGTTTGTTAATTTACAACTAGGGAAAATTTCAATATCATTTTATCTATAATAATTATATTTATAACCACACTTATTTCTTGATAAGTCTAAGATTAAAAGAAATGAATTGTTATTGTAAAACACTCATATTCTCTTGTTTATATTAACCTCATAATTTATTATTTGTTTATAAACTTCGTTTCCTGCACTCTTATTGCTTACTTTACAATACATGGTCGCCGATTGACATCCTATGGAATGTTCACACTAAATCACTGTCGATAAACATAAAATTAATATTTACAGGTAGATGGGCATCTGTAACTGCATTTGAGTTCTATTTGTATTGAAATAATTCTTTAGATATGAAGGTAGGATTATAACGAATTCAACACTCCACAATTTGTAATGTTATATCAATGCGCTTAAACCAATGTTATGTTTGCATTTCTGTCTTTTAACAAATTTAATACTTTTAGCGATCAACATATTCTTAAAGCTCGTAGCTAGGTTTGCAATTATTGAATGTGCTGGAAATCAAAATAGCCGTTAATAAGCTAAACGTCCATTATCTGTCATCCAATATTCTGATGCACATACTAGCTTAAAAAAATATATAAAAAACAACATTTAAGCCCATACAAAATATCGATCTAGAGGAGTTGGTCTGGTAACAAGATTATTATAATATATAATTAAAAATCTAAAATTATTAAACGTGATAAGTTTTCGTCTTTACCCTTCATACCCTTTTTCCTATAATATTGTTTGTGTAGGCTGTGTTTTATACATATGACCTTTACCGATGGGCATTTCACTTTTCTATGAGAAGGCATTTCTTGACAATAGATATATTGTAACACAACTTCAATCAGTGTTGTTATCAGTTACGTCCTTTGAAGGTCGTCGAGCACGATATTTATGTACTATGTTAATAGTACTTCTAAATTTAATTTTTCTTTTTAATATTTTTGCAAGTTTAAATCGGTTGGTTTCAATAGCCCAACCAATATAAATTTGGATATTGTTCAATCACCCCCAGAGATATACATCCTGCTTTTTAAATTTTGACTTTGGCGTTGTCTGTGATATGCAGGATTTATATTCTAAGATCCCCTCTTAAAATTCTTTTCTGTTTAGTTCCGCCCATTGTTTTTTCGTTTAGGGCAAACCCATTCTTTTATCTGGGGATCATACGCCGCTGAACATGGAATGGTATTAATCTGAAAATACCGCATTGAAGGTTCTATGTTCACCGCCATATGCATACCGTCGTTTGGGATGGATCAAAATTGTACTGTTTATTGGTGTTAATATTGAGTTGCGCTCAACCCGGGTCTAGGCGACGTGGGCAGTAAAAAGCATTTCCATTTTAACCTATGAACAGGCTCAATCAAACCGAGACTGCAATATTTTCATATTTGTCGTGATCGAGGGTCTTCAAAGTTCCCTTTTCATCAATTTGTCAATGAGAAACAAAAATACCAATTAACAAAAAAGTAAAATATGTATATCCGTAATCGCCTCACTCACAAAACACACGTAGCGAAAAATAAGAGAGAAAGAGAGAGCATGTTAGTTATAAGTATGTCAATTCAAATAGGACGCCACAAACAATTCACGAAAAAGACAATCTTTGGGGATACCGCCTTGGAACGGTCAGTGAATTGAAAGAGTATATTGAAAACAAATTGCCACTGGGGGTTTAAACCAGGTTCTAGGATGCACCAACCTCACACTTGCCCAACAGGTTCTCATATCACACAACAGGTACAAGTTGTCTTAGTGAAATAACTCAACCCCACCCATCAACATAACAATGTTGCAATCAAAAGCACCCAAACATATAAACATAAGAAGCTAATAGCATTGAAAAGCCAAAGATGCGGGTACTCAATGACCTTACCGAGAACCTGGAGTCAAATCAGCAAGAACACGATGACAGGGATATAAGAAACAAATCGAGCTTCTATGTTCTTTAAAAAAATTCCCTATAAACCTTCATAAACTCTTAAACCCCTGCCACCGCCGTGCAACCAATGAGGTAAGTATAATGATCAAGATCGCTGCAGAATATCATGTTGGTAACCTTCTTTTTGAATTGACAGATGGTTTTTACGAATAACCGGGACAAAATAACATTGCCTTTTATTTTCTTAAGTTTATAAATTAAATTTCCATAAAAAACTGGCTGTGAAATACCTTGTTGCAAAAGTGATTTTAACTGCACCTGTATTTGTGAATTAACTCCTGGTATCGGCGATAAAACTTGCAAAAGGTTTTCCTTAATTTGTGATACCGATAACCTTGTTTTAAAAGTTGTCCTGTTAAGCAAAGATTACGTTCATTGAAATCATTAACATCATTGCAGGCTCTAGAAAAGCGAACAAGAAACTTGAAACTTGTTAATTTTCTTAAACGCCTATTTCTACATAAATATATATAATAACGTTGTACACAATACATAATATTTTAGGCAATTCATAATTTTATGTACACTTGTCAACAGTTCTTAGTGCACACCTTTTAATGTTCAATATCTCAAAGTACAATTATCTTAACTAAAAGAAAGTTTGAAGTTATGTTAAATAAGATCAAACAATAATAATTATTTGAAAACTGTGCATTTGTTTTACGTATTACGTCATCTACCTCGGCATACGCTATTTATGCGTAATCCCCGTGCGGCAATCGAAATTGACTTTTTTTACAACCAATTTTGTTTTCCACATGTTCACCGACACCGGACAGTGTAAGAAAATACACAAACATTTTAAAACTATGGAACGTTTGACGACTGAAGGCCACGAAAGTTTCGTCAAAATGCTTTTAACTGGCACAACTTTAAATTTATTATAAAACATCCTAATTTTATTCGTAAATGCAAAAGAAATGCCTAATGTTTGCATATTTTATCGTTATAAGAAAAAAATCAAATGATTTTTTTCTAGATTGATAACGTTGCTTACATTGAACGTTGACGTTACTGACTTACGAGGGGTGATGCAGAATTAACCGGACTACTATCACCGTTTTGAAACGGTTACTGTTATCTGCATAAAATGAAGATGGCAATAACATTAATATTTAATCTACAATATCTGAAAGTTTCATGAGTTTTGTACATAGAACAATCGAGTAACACTTCAAAACATAATGTCTGTAAATGACGTCGCACTTCAACTTCACTTTTCCAAATAATCTCCGCCGCACGTTATACATTTTTCATGACGGGCTAACCACTGCTGAAACATGTCAATATACCACTCTTCGTCAAGCTGTGACACTACACGCTGAGTTGCATTAGATAAATGTTCAAATGTCTCAAACCTCGTGCCCTTCAATGCCGACTTTACGACAGGAAACACACGAAAATCCATAGGCGCGAGGTCCGGCGAATACGGGGGCTGGTCAACAAGGTCGAATCCTAGAAGTCCGATGTCGAGCCTGGTTGTGTCTGCTGTATGGGACGGTGCGTTGTCGTGATGGAGTATTATATCACCCACGTCCATTCCTGGCCTCTTTTTCTGATACGCACGCACCAAGTCTTTCCTTAAAACCTGCAACGGAAACCGGAAAGTGAATGGTGACTTAAAAGCAAAAAATTGCACTTATCAGGTTATACAATTGCGCATTACTGAAACTTAAAAAATCTAACGTATTTATTGTATTTAAGTAAGAATAAATAAAATTAAAATTTGATAAATCATTTTATAATAAAATTCAGGTACCTTTCGGTAGTAGGCGGCATTCACATTCTGACCTATCGGAACACCGTGCATGAGAATCATCCCATGCCGATCGGCGAAGAAGATGTACATCTGCTTGCCACATGTCTTTGTTACTCGTGCCTTCTTTGGGGTCGGCGATCCGGGCGTCTTCCACTGTCTTGATTGCTCCTTCGTCTCCGGATCAAATAAGTAAAACCACGTCTCATCGGCTGTAACAATGTGGTCAAGAAAGGTCACTCCATCCCGTCGATAACGCTTGATGAATTTCCTTGACGCCATTACTCGGTTCTCTTTATTTGTATCTGTCAACAACCGTGGTACCCATCGCGCACTAACCTTCTTCATTTTCAGGTGTTCAGTTAAAATGCGCTGAACAGTCCCAAAACTAAATCCAGTTACGGTACAGATATCCCGAATGGAGACGCGCCTATCCCTGTCAACGACGTCTTTTACGGAGCTTACAAACGTTGAGTCAATAGAGGATTTTCGGCCCCTACCTCCATCGTCTTCTAGAGAAACACGACCCTCCCGGAACCGCCTGTGCCGTTCAAATACTTGTGATGTGTACGTGAAACACTTTTGCCCGCTGATGTCTCCTGGATCATTTCGTACGTCTAAGTAGGCGAATATCCAAGTTCACAACAAAACTTTATTACGGCGCGCGTTTCTGTTGCATAAAATGACGACATTGTAGAAAATACGAAGTTACGTAGAAATGAAGTTGTTTTGCAGCCGTTGCTTCAATGACGTCAAAATTTTTATAAATGATGCTGAATGATGTCATCGACGTCATTGTACAATTAGCGCCAAATTAACGTGTTGAAAACTCACAATTTTTAAACCGAATCAATGCTATAGACGAACGTTGTGACACCGTCCCCGTATTAGCGTTGATGGGTTACTATAGCAACGCATTGATCGTTAAAGAAAATATACGTTATTAAAATCGTTTTGATTTGTGATTGCAATCTGAATAAGCAACAACTATAGTTCGATTTTGACCCCTGAGCTGTGACCTTTCGGACAAGTCCACTGTTATTATACTAAATAGGTAAAGTGCGTCATTTTACAGAGATACCGTTAAATTACTAAACTTATATGACATTCAAACCTGTTCAAAGCAGCAGATATTTAGTCACGACGCAATAGCTCAGTGGATAAGATATCGGGCTATGAAGCAAAGCATGGCGTGTTCGAATCCAATAAAAGTAACATTATATATTTGTCTTTCATTTCCTTTCTATAATTTTAATTTAGTTCATATGATAATATTTACATTCCTATTGATTTCTTCGTTTAAAAAAATTCGGTTCATTTTGCATGAAACGCATGACCCGTAATGACGTCAGTAACGTCATGGCTGTTACTATTGAAAACTCCCACGTATTACTCCCCCTTTTCACTTAATACTAATTTTTGAAAGCGTTCGACTTAAGTTTATTTAAAGAAAAAAAATAATAAAATGTAAATTTAAGGAATGATTCTTATTTTGATGCGGTTCATGCAGATTGGACGTGCACGCGAGAGCTGGCAAATCCATAAAGCGCGCATTTCATTCATTTTTTTCTTTAAATAAACTTAAGTCGAACGCTTTCAAAAATTAGTATTAAGTGAAAAGGGGTATTAATACTTGGGAGTTTTCAATAGTAACAGCCATGACGTTACTGACTTCATTACGGGTCATGCGGTTCATGCAAAATGAACAGAATTTTTTTAAACGAAGAAATCAATAGGAATGTAAATATATAAGTAATGATTCTTATTTTGGTGCGGTTCATGCAGATTGGACGTGCACGCGAGAGCTAGGAAAATTTACCATAAAGCGCTAGCGCGCTTTATGGATTTGCCAGCTCTCGCGTGAACGTCCAATCTGCATGAACCGCACCAAAATAAGAATCATTCCTTAATTATTTTAATAGTATTTAGCTGTTTTATCTTTATATTTTGCAACCCCCTTTTAATTTTGTTCATGTTAATTCCATTCTTAACAATATAATTATTTTTGTTGAGCAGCATGCCCTGACCCCATACACCTCCGTACCAAAGTAGCGTTGACATTTGTGAATCCTGGCGTTGTGTAAACATTTTACATTCTCTTTCTTTTATAATTTGCATAATTCAAAACCACTTTTGTCCAATGTTCTGCATCGCCCCAAAACTGTGTTTTGAGTAAGCATCGATCGCGATATTTTATCAACTCGCTTGATGAAGCTTACTCGAAATTTGTATGGTTTAATGTCATTTTTGTCGGGTCTGCATAAATGTATCGAAAAAAAATGACATTAAAAACAAAACAAAAAGAAATATCCTCGTGGGATTCGAACACACAGCCGTTATGTCATATTACCGGAAATCAGTAGCGTTACTGCAACGGCCATGAAACTTTGTTATCGAGCAGTACAATTTCAACATATTGAGCTATGATGGGAATATCTAACATCCCTATTTTGTGGAATATTCCAAAAATCTATAAATACAAAAGTACATTCACGGCTCAATGAGTAAAATCGGACTATAGTGAAAATCTCATTAAAAAATATACATAATTGTCCAAACTACAAACATAATCCGGTTTATTCTGGATCACCCCTCGTATGTCATCAAATATTTAAGCAAACGAACGTAAAAACGAAAATTTTAGAATTGCATTTGTTTGACAAGTGCCCACTTATTAAAACTCTGTAACTTAAATTTAAATAAATCAATTATATTTCAAAATCGAGTTTTTCGAAAATCACGTTTATTTCGTCAGAAATATTAAAAACTTGTCCAAATTACTGGCCTATTTGATCGAAATAAATACATTTTTCCTTTGGGAAAGACTGTTACACATCTATCATAGAGAATTGCATCGTTCCAAATCGCTAGACCATTTAAAAACCTTTGGCACAAACCAATGTTAGGAAAATAGAATTTTCTCCTTCACGTTCACACGTTAAGGATAAAAGAGACAAGAGTGTTTTGTCTCATCGTGCCCAGCAGTACATTATGAAGCTACAGGAAGTTATTTTATTGCAATAGAATGACAAACCACAACATGTCCTTTAGATTTACATCAAATATTGATGGTAGAAAGATGAGAAAATGATCACAACTGAAAGCGGATGCAATGATTGAGAATTGCTTTCTGTGTACCAGTGAGCTAAACTTGTTTTTATTTTTTAATTGCGCTAAGCAGATTCAGACTTGTTTATGTGGGTTAATAGGATATTGATACTTCTTCATTGCAATTTACTATATTTTGAAAGATTCAATCAAATTGATCGGAAAATCAACATTTATTAAGTGTGCACTTAGAACTTTTGAGTAGTGTAGTTACATAACACACTAAACAGTAAAAACATAAATATAATATGAAACTACATCACATAGTTAAGTCAAATTTTCTACCAAAATATTAAAGTAAGTGTTATACAGTACATATTCACTACACAGACAATTTTGGGATTGCTTCAGAATAATTCAGAAAAGTCTCTAAATAAATGTGTTTGAGGTTGTGTTTTAATCGTGTTCACTGATTCACTTTGTCTGATGTTTAATTGTAGTTGATTCCACAGTTTTTGGCCTACAGTACTAAACCTTCTATCACCGAATGTCTTCTTATCGTATGGAATATCATAGTGATGATTCTGAGGATCGAAGGGTGCTTTTAAAATCTTTAATAGACAAAAGTTCAATTAAATATTGGGGGCATTTCCGACACACAGAACAAATATAATATGTAAGTAAGTATTTTAAAATTTATTCTTGCCTTATTGGGTAACCAATGTAAAGCAAAGCCTGCTTGGAACTATCTTGCATATTTCTGTTCAGAACTAATTTGGCACACATATTCTGAATACGTTGCAATTTACCAATTTCCGCATGACTTATACCATAGAGAATTACATTGCAATAATCTAAATGGGAAATCCACATTGACAGAACTAAAATCTCTGTTGCTTCTTCGGTTAAGAATTTAAGGATGCTCTTTATTTTAAAAAAATTGAACATAGCAGATTTACACTTCCGTTTTACATGCTCCTTTAAATTAAGAGTTTCGTAGAAGAAGCTGTGAGATATAAACCTCGTAAGATGTTGCACGAGGATCATCGCCGTCTAAAAACGGAAAATTTACTATATTCATCTTTTTTATCATATATTTTAGTAGTGACGTATCCATTTTGAATAGAAAGATTAAGATCAAGAAAGTTAGCTTGCTTATCTGAAGTGTTTGCTTAATTAAGTTGTAGTTCATTAGGATAAATTTAATTAACCAGAGATGGAAAATGGTTATTATCTATATTCAACAAATCATCAAGCTACTTCGAGGTGGAGATAAAGGATGTACTAATGTCATCCTGATGTTCAGTAGAAAGAGACAACATAAAATCTCTCTCATAACAGTATAAAAACTGATCAGCAACAAAGGGTGCACAATTAGTACCCATTGGAATGCCTATTACTTGTTTATAAATAGAGGTACAAAATCTCAAATAAATATTATCCAATAAAAATTTGAGCGCCTGGATAAGGTCTTGGCAGGTCCATGAAGTATAATTATCAAAAGAAACATCTGTAAAGAATGCCCTTTGCTCGTTACAAGCGATAAATGTTTAAAATTTATTTTCTTTAGCAAAGGTTTTCAATGAGACTAATTAGCTTGTCTCTTATTAAATTATGAGGGAGAGAAGTATACCGAGTTGGGAAATCATAAGTAGATAAACAGAACGCCTGAAAATTATTTGATTTAAGCAGCTTTAAACATCATTTGAATTTTTTATAGACCAAAATAATTTTTTGCCAGTGGTTTCAAAACCTTTTAAGCAATACCTTATTACATGTTCTTTTATAGCTGTAAGAGAAGTGGTTAAGAAGACGGATAGTTTTGTTATTGTACAAGAACTAGAGTTTGCAATAAATCTTGCTTTGTACGGTGTTTTGTGCATTTTAAGCAACCAATACATAGAAGGTACTTTGTCTTGTTTCGACTCAAATGATTTTGAACGCTACAAGGCAATCAACATACGCTTTGTCAAATGATAAATAAATTAAACATTTCTAAACAAAGTTTTAGCAAATTAAGCTAAATAGATTTTATAAATTTGTTCAATCAAGTAAACTAATGCTAAATATTAGGAAGATAAAGAGAAAAACAAGTGAAGATTCTTGTCAATGAACAAATATTCTTCTATGGTAAACAGGCTTAGACAAGAATACACTGGAACTAGATAATGACCGTGTCATTCACACACCATTATCACCGCCAGTCGTATTGTTTTAGAAACTAAATGAAACAAAATTTGTTGACTTACATCAAAGTAATTACACTAGGGTATTTTTATACAAACACTATGAAACCATCCTAGCTAGGGTGTTTTAGAGGTTAATAATCTCTGTTCTCCATTCAAAAAATATTTATAGAAAAAATAAGCAGAAGTAAATTAGATATAAATCTCTTATGGTGGGAGGACGTTGGAAAATTTACAAGACGAATGGTCATATTAACAGCAGAGGTGTATGCCGAGGATGGTATAATATACTAACAGAGAATTATTGCCCGTTTTTTTCTGATAACACATCGATAAAAAGGTCGCGTAATATAAATAAAATCCTTTTCAATTATGTCTTGGATTGGCGCCCTTAATAATGCCCCAGTAATGCTATTTAAAGGAAATTGAGAATTTTGTGCAGACTGACTTATTCGGTTCAGTATAATATATTTGACTAGAAAGATTCAAACGTACTTATTATGGTATACTATGGTAATGGCAAAAAATGACACCGCCGAGAAAGCACCAAATATACAATAAATAACAACAAAGGTGAGTTATATTTCTCACTTTTTTTGAAATCCTTATTTGCCAAGACGTTTGTAAAAAATCGTTGAATTCTATTTGTTAGCTATAACATTTTAACAAAACCTGGTTCTCTTCTATTTTAAAATCAGAAACTTTCTAATAAAATTGATTGAAATCTTTGTGGTATAGCTGTTTTTAGTTTTACCAAGAAAATAACGCTTTATTATCCAAAGACAAAAAATACTGAGCACATGGAAACAGCAACCGTTCGTTCGAAACAAATCAGTTGCCATGGCCACAATCTGATGTTTGATTTGTGCTACTCCGAACTGAAATGGAAAATTAAAAGAGCCGGTGTAAAAAATATTTGTTTAATCCTTTCAATGAAATAAAAAACGACTTTAGTATTGAGTTAAACTAATATCTAGTCTAATCTACTTTTTGGGGTGATTTATGCCAAACATTATACGAAAGATCGAGAGTAAGCCCGATTGTATACTGATTTAAACATTCTTCCGGTCAAATTCTATTATGCCCCGCTTCTTCTACACAATCGATAGCAGAATGGATATAAAACATATTTGTTGCGATGTTAATTTAATAATTTGACACTTGTAAAGTGAAAACAAACCAATTTTTAATGATCTCAACTATTGCTCCTCCGCAACTTCAACGCTTGGTAATTCTGCATCTTATGATAGAAAATGATACTTTGTCTGTTGCAAAATCAAGATCATCTCGACGCTGCATGTCAATTACAAGTATTCAATTCTTAAGATAATGTTTAAGAAATAACACAGAGATGCTCAAAATTGAAATCAATGAACGAAGGATGACATGTTTTTCCTGCGCAGATATCATTAAATATCACATATCAGAACCCTTTGTCCTCATTTTATAATTCGATTCGTTAAATATATAGTATTACATTATTTTTTCCTAAATTTATTTCATTTATAATACGACAAATTTTGAAATGATTTAGCCTATGATATTTCCCAAGATCCTACATCTGCCTAATTTCAAGATCAATGTACACTTAATACTTTTTGCTTACCGGTTAGTTATAAAATGAGGGGAAACCCTGAAGACTTGATAGAAACATTAGCTGATTTCTCAATATAGCTAACGAAAAAATAAATCTCCTCCTAAAAAAACAGATATTGTGTATTTCTGTTCGAACAAAAAGTCATTCAAAATGTTTTGGATAAGAAAAAAATACTTTCAAAATAATGCCTATAAACAGGTTAGCCACAAGTAAATTTAGTCAATAGTCAAGGGTGGAAGTCTTCCAAGTGAAATTTGAGGCAGAAAACTACTGTCATGTTGGCATGGAATCTGTGTAGATATCTAGATTTATATAAAACCGGCATCAGAAGACTATGCCTGATAGTGTCTAAGAGTAAATAAACCAAAGGGACTCCCAAGTCTATACAAAGAAACAGATAGGGAAACGCAATAGTGTATGCTGACCATGACGAACAACACGTGCTAGTTGTAAGTGGATGTTTATCTGAGATGTAAATTCACTGAAATAATAATTTACTGCTATTATATTCGCCTCTACAAGTTATTTCTACTAAAGTGTGTTTATCGAACCATTGACCCTGTATGCGAATGTTGATGGTTGAAATCAGGCAAGTGGCAGACGGCGTTTTAAATGATATTGATAGAATACAAAAAATGTATATTTAACAGATTCGGTTCAAACACGAATGCATTTTCAAATATAATATTCTTTGTTAGATTATATTTTGTTGAGATAAAGTTGTCAGTATGAATTACGTAAATACTTTCTGTGCATACATGTATCATGGACTTACCGTTATTTTCAAAATGAAAGTGTACGTTTTCTTCGCATGTTAAAAAACATATAGTTAGAGATATATTATTAATTTGTGCGCTTGCTTGTATAAATTCCACACAATCGCTTTTGTAAGTCTATCTTTAACGATAATATCTTATGTCAATCATTAAGACGTTCTGATCTATGTCGTCACGGCATCTATAAAGCTGATTAATGACAGTGTCTAGGTGATCTAGACTTGATAATTTCAAGATCTATTTTCGGAAAAAAAAATTAGTACACCTATGTGTTTTAATCAAACTTATAATCTGAATCCATAAAATAATGTTTACTGCCTAAGTTAGCCATGCAAAAAGTTATATACTGTCAAGGTAGAGCTTTTATGTTTGTTTATTTACTACACAATAACATTTGCCTCTTATGAATTTTTATATTTGTGTCCTTTTACAGGAAACATTGTCGGTTTGATAGATAAGCATTTTCACCAAGAAAATTTGCCGATTGTTTGTTCATATGAGAACCTGTCTGGACAAGTGTGAGGTTGGTACACAAATGTAAACCTTAGAACCTAAAAACAGTTGCAATATGTTTTGCCACTTACAGTTCCATGGCGGTAACACATTAAATTTTGGTTCTATTTTTATTTAAACGTAATTGATTGTTTTCCGAGTATAATTAGGATTGATTGATACATTTCTTAAATTCACGTTTTGGTCTGAAGTGTTCATTTCTAAGAATTTCGTTTGTATTTGGATTATATTAAATCAAGCAATCAAACAAAGATTAAGATAAATATTTAAATGATTGCTCATTTAATAGTACGCTACTACGTTTAAAGAATAAAACTCGCGTGTGATATGCAAATTTTAAAGCATTGTCATCAATTTGGATAAGTAAATATTTCAAATTCGATCAAATCTAAGACAATTAAAAATTTTAGACAAATCAATTTGCGGCGTTTAAATACAAAAATTACAAAAGAACAACATAATACGAGTAGATAACAACAAGTGATGCACAGGAAAAATTCCACATTTAAGTCCTGATCACAATTTTTGAAAATTTTAGTTCGCTAAAATAACACATACAAGCAATTCAAACAATTTTGATAAAATTATTTGTATTTGTTTGCATCAAAATATTTTATTTCTTAATAAGAGAATCTTTAGCATTTATAAAATTATAATGAAATTTTATGGCTCTCATCTCGCGATAAAAAACTCAAGAAAATATTTGAAACTTTTGATTAAATTTAAATACCCGTTATTACACAGTGTCAAAAAACAAGTTAAGTCCAATTACTCCATAATATGCTCTTAGCAATAACACGTTATAAGATTAACTTTTCAATTAAAATCATATTATAATATTAAGGAAACATAAAAATGGCGGAAAAATATTTTGTCGAAATGCATTTCGTGGGTTAAGTGCAAAACAATTGTAACTGTATTCTTCATTCATACTTTCAACTGTTTTGCACTCAGCCAACGAGTTATGCTGTTCGTGGTTTATTCTTTTTATTTAAAACCTTTGTCGTAAGTTCCTCGCCCTATAACTATCACTGATGCTGCAATATAATAAAATTATTTAGGAGCCTAAGTTACTTTAATTCCCTTATGAATGAATGTCTTGCAATAAAATATCACTGTATGTTTCAGGAATGTCAGTTTCGCATTGTATTATGAAAAAATAACATCTCAAGGGAATAGGTAGGCGTTAAACTGTGAGGAACTTGAACTATTCAAACAAGCGTTATCTAGAAAGAGATCCAAGTGCCCCAATATATATATATATATATATATAAATAACAATCTTATCGTTGCCTTACAAATTAGCGATAAATCGCAAATCTTCGCTACAATTACAATCTACCTATTATTTTTGCCGAACAACAATACATGAATGTAGTTACACATGTAATAACAGACAATTTTAAACGAAATTCAAACTTATTTTGACTAAAAGATTTATTTAAAAAAAACATATACTTTTTCATAGCTGCTTTTGCAAATTTCCTCCGACATTGAAAATGAGGAATCACGGATCGCCATAATAATTAATTTTGCACGGATTACTGCTGTAGAGCTTAAAGTAATGTTTCCACAGTTATGCTTTTAGGTTAATTTCATGTGAAAAATATACGTTGAATTGTATAAAATTTTACATTACCTGAAACTGATTATTGTATATTGTTGCAAGATGCTGGTGGGACATGTGTAACATCAGTATTCCCTGGAATGGAATTTAATGTCTAACTGCAAGCTCTTTTTCCTTTTTAATTTTATTATTATTTTTATTTCGATCACGTTAAATATATCCTTGTCTCACCTTTTACTTAAGGAAACGTAAAAATCAGTAAAATAACCCGTAACCGATGTCATGCAGCGATGGTGACGCATATCAGAGCTATCCGATTAACTTTAATTGGTGTTGTCCCGGCTAGCTCAATCGGCTGCGTTATCGGAATTGCAGGGTTAGGAGCTGTGGCCGTGACGGTGCGGGTTCACTCCCAGGTAGAGGCAATATAATTAGTACGACATTTTACTGAATTTGTTTTCGTTTTCTCAAACGTATTTTGCTCTTTTTGTTATACACGTAGTGACAATTTGTTGTTACAGTATTAATTTGAAGATGAAAGCTGTGTTCTAAACTCCATTCGTTAGGCAGATTTGAAAAGTCATCTCGAAAGAGTTATTATTATTTTCTTTGATTTTTGTTTTAACTTATTATTTGATCCAGTGAAATTTTAAGCCTTTCGATATGAAATTGATAAATATTCCTGAAAACGTATCTATCTATTAATGAACGTCTTTACACAAGCATATCGTGTTTTCAGAAATGCTTCGATATTAAAAATCATATATTTTGTCATTCAAAACACTTGTGCAAAGTTTTATGATTTTATTACGAGTACAAGTGCAGTATTTTTCCGTTAGCAGCTCTACCAAATGTACTTACGCGGCCGGATGGCTTATCACTGACAATAAAACAATAAAAAATCATTTATTTCATTGAAATACAAACGAATGAATTAATTCTGTGTTTTTCATTCACTGGGCAAAACTTTGATCGCTATTTCAGTCTCATTAGAAAAGAAGTACAATCCTTTTTCAACAACAACCCACATTTCAAAACTCAAGGAAAAGTTTTGTCATTATAAAAAATTAAAACACACTTGAACACCCGCCCCACCTCATCAATTTTAATATGTATCGTCGAGATTTTGTTGATAACCGGCATATTGACATTGAATGGCAGAAAGCGGTAAGTTATTTGTCTTATCATTTTGGCTCAAAATATCCCAGTCTATCAAGCTAAACACTTCAAAAGTTTTAAAAATGTTCTATAGCAATCGTAGTGAATATTAGCAAGAATTTAATTAATATAGAAAAGAACACGATTCTAAATATATTTTTAATTAAAATATTGATATAAAATTCATGTAAGTGCCAGTCTATATTGCTCCACGCATTTGACGCGATTTTGCTTTGTAAGTGGTTTATATATCGTAATATATCGTTAATTACCGATAAATCGCAAATCTTAGCTACAGTTTAATCGTGACAGTTTAATACTCACAAACAATAATGTACAGGTAGTTCTTGGTTTATATAAAAAGTCGTACAGTTATCAACTTGTTTTATGGACTACTTGTTGCTAACGTTTAGAGGCTTTTCAAGATAAAACATTTCAGCTTAAAGGTTAATAAGTACCTATAATGGTGTTACCAACTTGAGAGCAACATCATACGAACCAACATATTAAATGTTTTACAAAACACAAACACAGTTGTGTGAATGTTTACAAATATATTAAGATTTTAATTAACTGGGCCCAAGGTTATAAAACTGAGCATGGAAACCAGTCTCAAATCTCAAGCATCTGATTGGCTGAAATGGCGACCAGTGGCCATTTCAGCCAATCAGATGCTTGAGACTTGAGACTGGTTTCCAATCTCAGCTTTATAACCTTCAGCCCCGTTCTCCATTCTCACAGTCAAACAGAAGAGAGGAAAAGAGAGCATGTGTTTATAATACCAACAATATCTCCATACTGCAAACAACTAACATTTATATGAGAACGCTAGAGGTTAGCGACTTTAAACAGTCAGTGTATGTTTATACCGTGTGATCACTCACTGTGACGCCTGCTCTAATTTGTTTATATGAAAAGCTGCAAAGTCTCCTAATCACCAGATTCTGTAACACAGAGTCTTGAGGTGTAATTAAAGCCGTTCAGCCAGGTGGTTAGATCTGTGCAAGAAACTCCACTCCGTTTGCTTCCTTCAGTCATTTCATACCAGCAAGAACTTTAAATTAAAATATTTACACTTCAACTTCGTCCTCTTCGATGAAGTCTTATACATCTAACGAATCATAAGTTCTAATGGTAAACAGTGTAACGTATTACTTTAAAAGGCGTGGCTTCAGTAGAACCTTCACAATTTATTGGAAGTTGCACAATGTTTTGACGTAGGACGCGAGTTGCTGCAAAAAGCGTGCCGTCATTCATTTTGTCGTCGTCATGGCTGTCCCAACAGCCATTCAAAAAAGCCGTATTATCACGATTTGTCCCATAATTTCTGTATTATTGACAGTATTTATGTGTGTAAATATAAGGATTGAATCGATATTTGATAGTTTTCGTTTTGGTATGAAAAACATCTTCGAGTTTCACACACTTTAAACAACCCAACTCTTTTCCATACCCAAATGAAAACCAACAACTATTGATTCAATTCTTATTAATAATTAAATATCATGAATCAAGCAAATCCAATACTTGTGTTTTATTTGTCCTCTCTGGTCGATATACTGGCTGAATTATGGTGTGATGCTTTTGCATGTTAAAGTGCCTGAGACGTTTTTTAATTAAATTGAGACATACATAATCAAATTAAACAATATTTAACTACAAATAAGTTGTCCATTACTGAGGAAGAAACAACTTTCACCAACAGATCGAATAAGCATTGCACTACATGCATCTCTAATTAAAATATGTACAACAACAAAATGAGAAGTTTATCAAATTATGATGTTTAAATTGGACAGTTATTTGAAATAAAATTTACAATTATGATGCTTTTAATGAATAAACAATGTTATCTTAACACAATTTCGCGTTCAGAAGAGAAATAATTCGAAAAATCAACATATTAGTTAAATTTACGAAGTAAATATCTATTTAATAACTAGATCGGCTTCCATAAGATGTTGTTAAGAAATGACTAGAGACTAATAAAATTATTGGTTAATTTCTAATGATAATACACCTGGCTACTTCAGGTGTAATTTCAAATTAGTTAATAAGCGTTTTATATTTTTTCAAGGATCTGAAACTTATTGACAAGCAATTTTTAGCATTATCACCTCAAAATTTGCTTAAAATGTCCACGATTTTAATTCCAAAATTCATTCTGTCATTATTCATTACTTGGACTTACTTCAAAAAAGTAAATCTATATGAATTCCAATTATCGTTTTTCACAACCCTATCTTTACTAAATTAGTTAGTGAACATCAAAGTATACCAAACGACTCATAATATTGAATACTCTCCATGAATTTGTCTAGTTGTTGCCGATTTCTAAGTATCGTCAAAATAATCCAATACATATCCATTTCTCTCTCTGACTGCGCAGGAAATCTTAAACATTTTCAGCAAAGCTATGCCTGACTGCTATATTACAGTTTGTCGTTATATTAAACATACTACTCAATGACGTGAACTCATTAAAACTTCTAACACCTGTTTATACGTAAATGAGATTATATAAAAATACTGTTACGTGCTAACAATTTCTTGAATAATTGTGTTGTGTTTAAAATCTGATGAATAAATAGACCAACATTTCGCAATATCTTTGAAACTCTTAAACGCTTAGTGTGAAAAATAAATTTGCGATGTATCAAACAACATTTTAACTCTGACATGGGAGTATTACTTTGGAATATACTACTGTTGCTACGGATATTATCAACTTGGAGTAAAACAATCACACAAGATGTAAGAAACACTTTAGCGGCCCTTATCTTAGCAATTACCTTTATTGTTAATACTGTTTTTTATTTATTATCACATGATGAAGTTTCGTATAACACTGAAGTTAAAAAGCATCGTTTTAAATATCATGTTGCCATTTAATCAGTAAACATATGACACACGATGCTTCTTATCCGCTTGCATAAAAATTCTCACAAATTGGCAATAATTTATTGAGTCTCTTTTTAATGCTTTTTAATGCTGAAAAGTCGCGCAAAAAATAACGTAAACGATAACCAGAAAGTGAAATTATATTTGTAAAAATGTCGGGTATTTGGGAAGATTAGGCACCGTGTGTGTTATGTTTGGTTTTGAGTCAACTGCTAGGCTGGTTCACCACAGAACCTGGATAGATCCCATATGGCAAATATGATTGTCACGGACCTTTCGTTACACGGTAAACTTTAGGGGTTAATTATTCTTTAATTTTTCTTTTTTTTATATTTTTTTTTATTTTGTTATTTTATAAAATTGAAATGTATCTTTCTTTCTCTATTCAATCTTTACTGGTTGTTGTAGAAAAATACGTCCGTTATTTACTTAACGTTGGTTTCTCTATATTCCACGTCTGTTTCGTCCTCAGATATATATTATAATGCGATTTGTTAAAAAATTGTTAATACAAATAGCAATCCTAACAGAGCAAGCGAAGTTTACATATTGGCTCGTAGTATCAAATGATCATTAATCTATATCATGAATCAATTTATTTCAAGTTCTTATCTTGGTGTATTTGCTCCAAATTCTGAAAACGGAAAAAAGCCTCATAAATCTTGTTTATCTGCCTAGAATTAATTCACCTGCAATTTTCTCTTCGTGGATGGTTACGAAAAGTTGAGAGAGTTGATTTTTTGTGTTTTATACAACCGTTTAAACTTAATTAACCTATTAATGTTTTTCAAATGAAACGTCCGCAATGTTTTTGCAATCTTATAAACATTTGAATTTACATATTATTTGTTTCTATATTTATTTCTCAAGTACCAGAGACCGCTGATATTATTGTAAAATATATATTCTTTTAAGAAATGTAATTGTTTTGCTATGTTGATAGAAAGAAGTAAAGAATTCTCCAGGTATTCATCTTAATCTGATTTAAAAGATATTTTCAAATTGGTAACATGATTAATAAATACAAGGATTTCAATAGCTTTTAAAAACTAGGGGTCATCTGACTCCTGTTGAGAGATTTCAAGCGGTCTTTATCCGCCTGTCACAAGTCATATCTTGTGTTCCATGAACTTTACTAATTATGAAAGTGCTTTAAATTCATTTTAATATATTTTCAAGGTTCAAATAAGTATTTACTTCATCTTAAAAATGCATTATGTACAACATTTATCATGTTTCTTGAAAAATTTGACCACTTTTCCTTAATTATCCTGCATCAAAATGACCCTAAGCTCAGAATCAGGTGGGGTCAGAAGTGGAAAAATTCAATTTTGCTTGCATCAAAATGCAAGAATCTGCATCTATTGAAATCCCTGAAATAGAATAAATAAATATATATATTAAGAAAAGAAAAGTGAAATATCGCAAAACTCACAAATACCCAGCCACAAAATGACCACTTTCAGAAAACACAGCCTTCCCACAGCAACTGGTACAGAGGAAAGGAGAGAGCATGTGTTGTGTTTATTATATGATAAAAAAACACCACAAATAAAATATTATGAATGTTCCACAAGCGTGTATTCCCCCATACTAGGGAATATTTGTTTTGTACATGTAATACTCACATTTACGTTTGAATGAATGGATACTATTATGCAATAATTTTTATATAAAATAGTCATCTCACTTGAACATTTTAGGAAAAAACTAAAGAATGTTGTTAATCATTTAAATATTAATTAGTACTTTCAACTGTATTAATTTTGTGGTTATTCGTTAACATTGGTTTAGTGCTTTAAACATAATTTCTTATTTTTTCTTTAATAGCAAACTTCTTGGGGTGTTTTCTTAAACAGGTGCTCATGCACGTCCTCTCATTATACTTTGATAATATACGATAAAAACGTGTACGATTTACTTGTGCAAATACGTGTATTGAGTTGCGCTCAGCCCGGGCCTGAAGGTGCCCATTATTGCCAAGAAAGGGCTCTGTCAGACTTTAAATTTTGGTAGTAATTGAAAGTTAACACTAAATTATGATAAACCATTTCAACAAGAGCATTCAATACTGTTTGATGTACTGTTGTCCATATATTAACACTGCCATGGAATAACCGAAGATTTATCAACTTTTCTGTTGCGCTTGCACTTCGCAAGCTATTTTAGTTTGCTCTTAATCAGCTGTCATTCAGCTCAGTAGTAAGCGGGTTACAGTGTATGATATCGAAATTGTTCATTGGTTTTTATTCACCGGGTCACGCAAAATCCTATCGAATTCTGTAGAAAATCAACTTGCAAATCATTTCAAAGGAGACATATTTATATCTTTAATAAGATATCAAATTGACGTTGTCTTTGCATTCAATATTACTTTGCAACTCACGACTTGTGATTATTATTTATGAAGGTAACAAAACTGCACGCTTCTTTTAATGGTCAAATACTTATAACTTCGGGTTCTATCTCAGTTTATTGTTGTGGTGTAATTTTTCAATTAATTAATTATACACATATCATGTGGTTGCGTGTAACAATTAATTGTATATTAACACTGCCACGGAATAACCGGAAGATTTAAAAACTTTTCTTTTGTGCTTGCAGTTTGCAATTGATCAATTATACACATATCATTTGGGTGTGTAGGAGATGGTGTTTTTTAAATTCACCTATTACAGGTCTGCCTTTTTAAAAGTTTTTCTCCGTTGCATTTAATTAACAGAATATAAGTATACATAAAGAATGTGTTGGAGCAAAAAATCCGCCAACATGATGAAGTGTTTTCTGTCATAATCAAAGATAAACTTCGCTGTATTTTCCATGTTAAATTCATAAGGGATCATATTGAAATTCGCATTTTTGATTTTTTTGTAAATGTTTTGATAGTGTTGACTATAAATTTGTTTTGTTTCAATTTCTGAAATGTCTTGATCATTTTATTAACCATGCTCTCTCTCTCTCTCTCTCTCTCTCTCTCTCTCTCTCTCTCTCTCTCTCTCTCTCTCTTCTTAACTGTATAGTTTTTTTCTGAATGTGTCAATTCATGATATGCATATTTTACCTTTCAATACCGATTGCGTCCACCTCTTTTACGAATCGAAGAAATGAATCTCGGCCGCATTGACCTTACGTAACGTCGAATGATGTAATTTGAAATTGCATTCCATTATTGGTCAACGGCCAGTGTAAGGTCTGGAATGTAATTAATAACTTATTTTCCTCAGTCGATGCAGATCCAATATGCGACCAATGGGATTTGTGTCCGGTGAGCGAGCCGGCCATAGTAGCACGTTAACATTTTGGCTTGAAGGGTAATTTTAGTGAGTCTAGCAGTGTGTCGTCTAGAATTAATCGTACATCATTTGCCTTGATGCTGGCGCACAACCAAAACGACCACTTGCCGAAGAACAGTGTCAGTACATGTAAAACGTTGTGCATTCAGACAACAAGAAATGACCACTAAATTGGTTTTTCTGTTACCCATTATCTCGCCCAGACCATAACGCTGCCTCCGCCTAATCAATTCAGCCCCAACAAGCAAACATCTGCAAAACGATCACCTCGGCGAAAAACGCGTACTCTACCATCTGCAAGTTTCAGCTGAATACGTGACTTGACGTTAAACGCAACGTCAGTAATTCTATTTCAAGTCGTAAGAAGCACATGAGCTTGAACTCTATCGTTTTTTCGAAGTCCCGTTATCTTGTTTAAGAGTCAAATTCAATTCGAAATGTGATTTTTTAATTCAATAAGGTTCAGTAAATCGGTCTGTGACAAATGAAACAAAATCGCATCGCTCGATGTGCACGTGCAAAAAGTTGCATAAAAGGTTTCAAGCCATCTTGAGGTAAAACATCCATAAAATGTCCGTCAATTTAGTAAAATATGTAGGCGAGTGCGCCAGTACTCATAAGGAAAATAATTCACATAGTTATTCCGAGAAAATACGGTATAATAGCAAATATAAAACTGCATAGTTTCTTTTCCCATGATTATTTATCTTAATCAAGTCTAAAACAGAAACAAATGCATTAACATTTTATTCAAACTGGCTGGGTGTTTTAATCATTGTTTATTTAAGGTGCTCACCATATTTTGACGTCATAATATAATGAAACTTGCTTTTCAAGTCAAACTGCTGGAAACTGGTGAAGTGATGAATGCAACTATCTAATTAACACATGATTCATATTGTTAGCAGTTCATTGTTCTATTTTGCACAGAATTCATGCTTTGTTTAGCCATCAAGTTCACACACTAGGTTGGGGTATTTGTTTGATAATTCAACTTTTTGGATTTCAATGCCTTAATATGTTCTAAGCATTTATCAAACGATAAGAAAATTTAGAATAATTTTCGTCTAAGTTATCATATTTTTACAATTAGACTTTTGATTTTAGAAAAATAGTTCTGTAAAAAGTTTTGATGGCAAAGTATGTGTTAAATTTTCATATAGAGTCACATGGAATTTTGTTTTTCCCGTGATCAGTGGTAAAACAACATCCCACGTGACTCTATAAATCTTAACTATATCTTGAAATCGATCGAAATATGAAGCAGTGCTAACTTTCCCTCTATATGCCTGAAAGCATTTAAGGGAGGATGAGGTTTTAAATATGGCTTTTCCGGAAATGCCAGTTTCATTTTATAATGTAATATAAAGAAGATATTTGTTTTTACCAGTGTAAGATAGAAATCTATTTCACCGAGTGAGCTCCGGAATTTGTTTTTTCACGAGTGGCGAAGCCACAAGTGAAAGTACATAATTTCGGAGTTCACGAATGAAATATATTTCTATCTTTCACTGGTAAAACAAATTTTTTTTTTATGCTTTTAGTCAAAATTTACGTGAATGACAGAAAAGTTGCAAGAAATTGCATCAAAACCGCTTGTTTATGACGTGACGTCAAATATACAAATTGAGCCCGTTTTCTAAACGTTTTCATTTGGTATATTATGTGCGTTTGGGTACGTGAAAAAATCAGTAAAAATAAAAATGATATTCCACTGTTCGAAAACAGTGAAATACCACTTTTATTTCACCGGTAAAAATTCTATAATTCACTGGAAAGCATAAAATAAAATGTAACGTCACGTAACGTAATGTAATGTAACGTTTTTTTTTATCTCATGCTATTCTGAGTGTAAAAAAGAATTAGTTCGCCGAAAGCGTAAAAAATATTATTCTAAACAGTAATGTAAACTTGAGTGATTTATAGTTATCAAGGGTAAAGCATAACGGGTGCGCTGACCTGTTGTTTTTCCCTTTTAATAACAAGTGCAATAGTTTTCCCGGAAGATTCATCTCGATTGTTACGTCTATTTTCAAATTAGCAGACACGAACATGATCAATTTATCAATAAAAAGTTTTATAGAAATAGCAAGTTCATTTAACGTAAAGTAGAAAAGGAAATAAAGGCTAAAACACGCCTAATAAGAATGTTCCAACAACTCGAAAACAATGTCATAACAATTCTATAACCGTTTTTGTTCAATTTATTTCCAATAAATCTCTATAGAAAAAAAAAAGATGTGTTAGATCTTGCATTTATATTACGTCTTAGGTGTTGCATTTCTCAGGTTTTAAACGATGATGTATCTCCAGTTTTCTTGAATATTGTTGATCACTGAGTACCCGCCCTTTGGCTTTGCAATGCTATTAGCTTCTTATGTTTGATATGTTTGTGTGCTTTTGCATGCAACATTGTTGAGCCGATGGGTGTGTTAGTGTTATTTCACCAAGACAACTTGTACTTGTTTTGTGATACGAGAACCTGTTGGGGCAAGTGTGAGGTTGGTGCACCCTAGAACCTGGTTTAAACCCCCAGTGGCAAATTATTTTGCCACTGACCGTTCCAAGGCGGTATCCCCAAAGGTTCTCTTTTTCGTTAGTTGTTTGTGGCGTCCTATTTTCCTATTTTAATTGACATACTTATAACAAACATGCTCTCTCTCTCTTCCTCTCTTCTTTTTCGCTGCGTGGGGAGGCTGTGTTTTGTGAGTGTGGCGATTCCTGATATGCATATACTAATTTTTCATCTATTTGACAGTATCTTCGAATTGTCCTAAATTGCTATCGGAATGATAATAAAGTTGATTTTATTTGATTGCTTCTTTAAGACTTAATTCCAACTGTATGCTCACGGAAAACAGCCCAACCCCTATATAGTGTAATATTTCCTTCTGTATTAATTTTATGAATACATTTAACAACTTTATACTACTACGTACTAGGGCATTACTGGCTGTGGCGGCCGTAAATCGTCTCCCCGTACTTACATTCAATACTGTTATCTTTTCATCCCTCAGGGACTGCATTTGACATTCACTTTCCACACCCCTCCCCACTCAATCATTTACTACCATATATTTTATTAACCATGCTCTCTCCCTCTCTTCTTCTTGACTGTGTGGGGAGGCTGTTTTTTTCTGAATGTGGCGATTCCTGATATGCATATTTCACCCTTTTGATAATTGAGCTATTGCTCTAAAACTTGCAACAAAAACATGCAGTTACACGCGCTGTTGGTGATCATACTCTTTATTTGCTGATGTGAATTTGTATTATGTTGTTATCAGTATTGTGAGCAGTCAGTTGTCTGTCATTTTGAAAAATGTTTTGCTAATAAATCAGTTAGTATGAATTGCATTTTTGTTGCAAGTTTTAGAGCAATAACTCAATTATCAAGCAAGTAATGCCCAAGTGCGTAGGAGTATACTTAGAAAAGTTGTTAAGTGTAATGAACAAAATTAACAGACTGATATTTTTCTCAGATTATTTCGCATATTGTAATACATGTAACGCATACATGTTGTTAAGGTATATTTTGTTTTTGCATTTTACATGTTTATAAAAATTAACATAACATAATATACAATGTACATGTATAAGAATTAAATGTATCGTAACTTAAGTATCCATATACACAGTAACAAACTTTGTCAATTAAGAAAAGGAACATTAACACACATTTCCTGTAATCTAAGTCATAAGAAAAATATATAATTGGTAACAGTAATTGGGTAAAGATTAAGACTAGAGTTTTGGAAGTTATTTTATTTCAAAATTAAAACATACAATTATAATTATTCCGATTTCTAAAATAACATATCATTTTTCCTAGACAAAATTGTCGTTGTTTCCCCGTAAATGTCAAACCTTTTTTAATCATTTAAAAATTTATTGTTGTTTAATGTCTATCTTTAGCCTTTAAGTTCGTTTCATATAGTCATTAAATTCTTATATACTCAACAAAAATAAAAAGTATCCACTTTCCTATCTTAAATTTTGTAAAATTTGAAAACGAAAACTTAGAATTCTGTATGTGGACAACTTTGCATTTCTGTTATCATTGCAAAAGGAAAAAGTGTTCTTGAAAATCTGCAGCCACAACTTAGTTATCTTTTCTTTTGTTGTAATGAGGGTTCCAGGAAAAAGTCAGTGATTCTTTGAAGTATTCACATTGATTTGAATTAAATCAATCTTTCCACCTCTTGTGATCAATAAAATCACAAAACATTTATCAATAAAACAAGTAGACCTCGATAAACTACGCTAGAAAGTCCAACAATTTCCAATTACCTCCCTTTAAATTGAATATGTAGTGTTTTGTAATCCATTATTAATTGTTATTCAGCTGGCCGTTGCTTAGGTCTTGGTGTGGAAGATTATGTTTATGAACAATTGAAATTAAAAACAGCTGAGATTAACCAATTAAACACCATTCAAAGCGTACCTGATTAAATGAAAATACGTTAATGAGAATATAAGCATAAAAAGTGGGTACTTTTTATTTTTGTTCAGTATATAATGAAATATTTGAACTGACAATTGTATATACTGTGAATAAAAATACATATTTGTTTTTTACCCAGGCCTTATTGAAAAGTGTTATACACAAAACGAGACAGAGACAAAACATTGCAATAAACACTGGTTTTGTGCATTTTAGGCAACCAATACCTATTATGTACTTTGTCTTATTTTGTTTTTTCTCAACACTGATTCTAAATTAAGCAATATGAGTCTGCAGTAACAATATGAAGAAGTTAGTGTATAAACAGTTGTTCTATTAAGCTTGAATATTGATATAGTGTATCCGCCACACTATAATTTCATTATATCAAGCCTAATCATCTGGTGTTAAAACAAATCTGTTATAAAAGTCTCGAATTCCTTTTATTCAATACATTAAGTTTAAACGAGGTGACGGTAGTAATAAGGCTATAAAATATACAGGTGTCAACTATTTGTAATGTATTTGATTCCTTCTAATTAGAAAGAGCATTAGGCTCAGCATTGTCTCTTTTGCTCCATTAATTGCAAAATAAGTTTAAAGACTCGGCAACTTCTGCACGACATGGCGAAACAGTATTAATTGGTAAACTACAAAATTAATACTTAAACATGTCAGCTAATATATTTCACAGTAGCGCTATTTGTTCAGTGTGGCAGCCGTAAAATGTCTCCCCATACAAATAGTCAGTACTATTATCAGTTAAATAACCCGTTATCGATGTCGTGCAGTGATGATAACGTATATGAGGGCTATCCGATCAACCTTGTTTAGTGTTGTCCCGGTTAGTTCAATTGATTGCGTCGTCGGAATTGCAGGGCTAGGCAGGGCTAGGCGATGTCGCCGTGACGGTGCGGGTTCGCTCCCAGCTATAGGCAAAATCTGTTCCAAAATTGAAGTTTCTCCCGAAAATCTTCGAACCTTTTTTCATCATTGATTCTTTAATTGTTTAATGTCGTCTTTAGCTTTAGTTTCATGTATTCATTAAAATGTTGCATTTTGGACCATTCAACTGCAAATCGTAGTTACTATGAATAAAAGATGCAAACTTATATTTTTTATGAAACAGGCCTTGGTGAAATGTGTAACATACCGAACAAGACAAAACTTAGCGAAACACATAATTTATAAACACTATGGAATAATTCCGCTTCGATAACGATACGGTTCGGATTATGTTTTGAAGAGAATACATATGATTAAGCTGTAACCCTCTATGAAGTCCAGAAATTTAACAGTTTTCACATAAATTTATGCAAAACAAAGTTACGATTCCTGACCACCTGTTTACCTTTAGCAATATTTGAAGTATAAACTATCAAGTGTTTATAACTGTTAAATTATCCTTTAGCTCTGGTCACAGAATTCCAATACTGTTTTGGTAAAAGATTAAAAAATCTAGCTTTGAAAAAAATAATTTTCCACCTGTTCAATCTCAGCCATCTTCACCGCTGTGAAAAATATTCTACTTGCCTCCCCAGAATTTTCAAACGCATCTTTATATGCATACCAAGGTTATTTCGACGCCTCAGTGAGTACACTTGCACTAAGTGACAATTTAATGATTTGAAGGAGATAAGATAAAAAAAAATATTATATTCACGATCGCCCACAAATTAGTATTTATACTAACACATGGCTTCCAGATAGGTTAAAGGCGACTTAGAAGTTTTTGGGGAGTATTTCTTTTATTGAGGATCGTTTTCTTTCAAATAATTTTCGAATCCACCATCCAGTATTGATTTATTAAATTTACTGAGAAAAGTAACTCAAATCACTAATAGTTTAAAATGAACGAATTGAGTTTAAACGATCTTATTAGAACACTGTACGTATTTTAAATCGAACAATAGAAACAAACCACTCAAAGCACAATGATTTTAGAAAATGTATTAGAGACAGACTCGTATTTGGAAGAAAACGTTCATTTTCAACATTAATTAAGTCTCATTTTCCTGTGCCGACTTAGATAATTTCTAACAGGTGAAACAAAGAGTGCCTTACAAAGACATTAATACTGAGTTGATTTAAAACTGTGTATAGTTTTGTGCGATTTAAAAACTGTGCAGTTGGAACATATATGTATAATATTGACAAGTTAACACAATTATTATTATATTTTCGTTAATTGATTAAATGCATATGACTTTACATGCCGCCTAGCCCGTGAGCGCAACTCAATATTTACCCATTAAACAGAACGATTTAAACGTTAGTGTATTTCATAAAACGCAAGATTGACTTTTTTCTGCGTCATAATATTTAACTAAGTGGAAAATATCATGCATTAAGTATTACCCTATGTTATTATTTCAAGTCAACTTAAAGAATTTTGGATGAAACTCAAACGCAAGCGGAAGGACATTCATAACAAGATTTCGATGACAAATATTTCACCATTTGAAAAAATAAAAATTTTAATGAGACATCAAGGAACTGTGATGATAGTTTCGACAGATTACATGCAAATGCCATTTTATAAATAGGCTCTTGCCAGGCTCACAAGAGGAAATATGTGAGACAGAATGTAACGAAAGACATAACAAGGCGCCAGAAATTGACACTTTACTGTCAGAACACATTACTGAATGTCTAAATTTGCTAATTTTACACATTGGATGACTCGTTTACTGCCTTTAAAGACAGGGGCGCACCTGAAAAAATGTTTTGATTTTTAGATATCCAGCAGACGATCGATATCTTTTTTAAAGACTCACATTTGTTTTACATAGTAAGAGCTTATTGAGAGGCTCACAGCTTATTTAGGACAACTGACTACAGTCGTCGATGTTCTTACCTTTCTTCACCTATGTAAAACAAAAATACATTTAAAACATTTTTAATTGAAATGCATAATGCCGTAAGAAAGATTTTGATAATTTTATTTTTTACCGGCGGAAGTACCCTGGCGATTAAAGACGCTTAAATGAAACCTTCAAGCATTTTTTTTTCGAAAGAGGAAACTTCTTAATTTTTTCCTGAACGTGAAAATATTCATTGGTCCTCGTTCGGGTTAAACAATTAACCTATGCACTGGAAAAATTATATAAGTTTATTTACATTTCCAAGAACATCAGAAAAAAAAACTTGACAAGTATACAAGTAATTGTATGCGTATCTTGTATCTATATTATCCCTAATCTTTTCAGCGATGACATTGTAACAGAATAATATTTTGGAAGTGTATTATATTTCTTTATTACTTATTATTGCATATCTGTTTGTTATATTATTATAATTTTAATATTATATCAGTACATTTTAATTATTTTGTCTAATAGTATGCGACACATTCTTATAATGTAAAAAAGAGCCAATGACAATAAAGCAATGTGTGTAGACTTTCTGTTATGACGATGTTTTTCCTCAAGTTATTAAATGCTTCCTATGAGACAGTTATGTTCCGTGGGATTTCTAAATAACCTTCCTCTGAAAAGATAAGCTTGTAATTCTGTTAGCCCCGTCACATAAATTTGAGGTTTGTAGAATTGATAAAGAAAACACGTTAGATAATATTTGTTGTTTGATCGTCAAAGTATATTTGGAATTCTCCTAATAATTTACTTCGTGTGATCGATAAATGAAGATTGTCCATAAGTATTGCTATGGTAAAATAATTGTTAGCTACAGTTTACTAAATAACGTTCATGAACCTACACATCACGTTTTTTCTTGAGTGGTTCAAGTGATTTAGGTAGAAAAATAAAAAACACAGACTCTATAAACAGCCAAAAGCAGAAAGGAAAAGAGGGTGTGGGTTTATTTAATGAATGATTTTAAATAAACTACCACATGTTACATAAAAGAAAACCGAAGCCGGAGTTACTTTTGGAACGGTCAGTGAAAAAACATCGGTTACCGCCCTTGAATGGTCAGAGGCAAAACAAAGAGAGCGACTTTGTCCGGTCTTGACAGTCCATAATTATAGTATAACTATCAAAAGCTAAAACAAACTCTACATTAATTACAAGCGATAATGTTTCTTACTTTTGTTCTTTTAGACTGATGAGGTTGTTTCATTTAAAATTATAAGGTTAAGTGTACAATGTTATTAAAGGGGTGGGGGGAGTGGCTGAAAAAGAACGCCGTAAAATTAGTTTATTAAGCTCCTTAGATCGTCACTTGTCAATTTATATTAAATAGACCATTGGCTTCAAAAACCTTTCTAAACGAATACTTTTAAATCCATGTTCTCTTCTCCAGTTTACTTTGTGGCTGTGTGGTGAGGCTGTGTTAGCTGGATGTGTCCATTCCTGATATGCATATTTCACTTTTTATGGTGGAAGGCAAGATGTTAATAGCATGAATTATTAAGTAGTTGTGCATGAACTGAAGTTAAAAATCTTGCTTGTTTTGGTGGTTTGTGCATTTTAGGTAACCAATACACATTATATAGTACTATATCTTGTTTGGGCTCAACCTGTTATAAACAATCTTGAATTCCCTTTTCTAAATGATGACAGTTGAAACCAGGTTGGTCGAAGTGGTAATAAAGCTTTTTTCTTGTTGTATAACAAGATGCACGAGTGTTATTTATTTTCTATTATAAGTTTGGTTCCAAAAAGAAAGAGCACTTGGTTGATCATGTTCCTTTTATGGACCTTTATGTTTTGCAAAACATGATTAAAGACTCGGCAATTTCACTAATCATTGCGATCACTTTTGACCGAATTAGTCATTTAGAAATTTAATAACGAATTCTACAATATTTATAACATGATACCGATACCGATATAAACGGAAATCGTCATATTTTGAATTTGAATAATTTCAAGATTTTAGTGTATTTTCAATAATGTAAATCAGATGAAATAATATTGTACTTGAAAATTGAGTTCTTATTAGCGCGTGTATTTATAACAATCGATAGGTGCTTCGGTATTCTTAAAATAATTAGGTACCGCCGATCTAGCAGTTTTGTCCTTCAATATACTTGGATGTTCCTTCAAAGTAAATTCTTTATTTACAAAGAAGAAATTTTCATGAAATGTCTTTGGTGAACAGATGCAATATGTGGTCTGAGGACATGCCGAGTGTTACACTGAGTAAGACTTCAATCTGCATAAAGTATTTGGGTTCTGATTTCATCGGGTTCCTCAGCCAGTTTCTGCAGACGATATCGAAAGAGAAGCCATCCGTGAAATCTGAGCGTGTCAGCCTGATTGTTTTAAAACAATTAGAGATAATAGTAATGTGCATATTATAGTGACATACTGAACCATTGATTTGACATTAGCATCGACATGATCAAAGAGGATATTGACAGCCATGAAGAGCTGAGAGATGAACTGAGAGATGGAGGCATGTTTGAAATTTATCTAAAACGATAAGAGCTTGCTACTCTCTAAAAAGTATTTATACCAAATGCTTAAATTACAAAGTTCAAGTTGTATATCTGACTACGAACATTACCTAAGATTATAACACTGAGCATGAAAACCAGTCTCAAATCTCAAGCATTTGATTGGCTGAAATGGCGACCAGTCGCCATTTCAGCCGATCATATGCTTGAAATTTGAGACTGGTTTCTTATGTCAATTTAATAACCTCCCGCCCTGATTTTTACTGGTTCCTCTTGTCGGAAAAAAACAAGAAACGTACTTTATATCATTCAGTTTTGTTGGAAAGAATATCGCTTGATGTAAATAAGAATGTATTCGTGACAAAACAAAATCCACACGACATATTACAGTCGTTTTATTAAAATCTTTTAATTTAACATTCAAGATATGCATATTTTTCACTTGTATTGGAACAAACAACCAGGAGAAAAAAATCTCCGGAAAAAAAGCAGTAGAGAGTCAAGCAAAAATGTAAAGCCTGTATTAATGTTTAACTTCAACGAAGATTATGTTACTGTGAAAAACAGCAGCACTTTTTTCTAATTTCATCGTAATATCCGGTACCATTTTCCATTACTGGTTAATAAGATTTATCCTAAAGAACTACAACTTAATAAAGCGAACACTTCAGAAAAGCAAGCAAACTTTCTCGATCTAAATCTGTCCATTGAAAATTGTTATGTCACTACTAAAATTTATGATAAAAGAGATGATTTTAATTTTAATATAGTAAATATTCCGTTTTTAGACGGCGATGTTCCCCGTGCAACATCTTATGGGGTTTATATCTCACAGCTTGTTCGCTTTTCAAGAGCTTGCAACGATGTTAATGATTTCAATGAACGTAATCTTTGCATTACAGAAAAACTTTTAAAACAAGGTTATCGGTATCACAAATTAAGGAAAACCTTTTGCAAGTTTTATCGCCGATACCCAGATTTAATTCATAAATACAAATGCAGTTTAAAATCACTTTTGCAACAAGGTATTTCACAGCCAGTTTTTTATGGAGATTTAATTTATAAACTTAAGAAGATTAAAGGCAGTGTTTATTTCTCCCGGTTATTCGTAAACACCATTTGTAAATTTAAAAAGAAAGGTTACCAACATGATATTTTACAGCGCTCTGCAGGCCTGGTGATTAACCCTTCTACAGTTGATCATTATGCTTACCTCTTTGGTTGCACGACGGTGGCAGGGGTTTAAGAGTTTATGAAGGTTAATGGGGAAATCTTTTCTTAAAAGAACCTAGAAGCTCGATTTGTTTCTTTTATCCCTGTCATCGTGTTCTTGCTGATTTTACTCCAGGAGCTCTGGTCTCGGTAAGATCATTGAGTGCCCGCCCCTTCGGCTTTGCAATGCTCTTAGCTTCTTATGTTTTATATGTTTGTGTGCTTTTGCATGCAACATTTTTAGGCCGATAAGTGGGTTGGAGTCTTTTCACCAAGACAACTTGTACTTGTTTTGTGATATGAGAACCTGTAGGGGCAAGTGTGAGGTTGGTGCACCCTAGAACCTGGTTTAAACCCCCAGTGGCAATTTGATTTGCCACTGACCGTTCCAAGGCGGTAACCCCTCGGGTTCTCATTTTTGTTTATTGTTAGTGGTGTCTTTTTTTTAAACTTATCATTTTATTAACCATGCTCTCTCCCCCTCTCTTCTTATTGACTGTGTGGGGAGGCTGTTTTTTCTGAATGTGGCAATTGCTGATTTGCATATTTCACCCCTTTTTATACTTTAATTACTATTTTGTTATGTCTTGCGATTCGTATTGTTGTTTCACTAAGCTAATATGGCACTGTAATTTACATTCTATTATATGGTCAGAGACATACCATGCATAATGTAAAAAAAAAGAAAGTAATTACACCGAAAAAACCTCTCTCAGTTTTGTCACATCATCAAATTTAATTAATTATTGTTTACATATTCAATAACATTCGAGAATATAGTTGAATGGGTCAATTAGAAAAAAGCAAGTTGGTAAGTAAATATTACACAAAAGTGGCATTTTCAGTAAAATATGAACATAAAGTATGTCGGTCAAAGAACGAAATTTGCAATAATTCTGCAAGTGAAAACAATACACAGGGAAAATATTTTCTTTAAAAAAAAGCAACATATGCATATCAGGAATCGCCACACTCAAAAAACACAGCCTCCCCACGCAGCGAAAAAGAAGAGAGGAAGATAGAGAGAGCGCATGTTTTATATATGTATGTAGAAATATACAGCATATTTTGTTGATATTGAAGAAAATAGCCTCCCACTTGTAATAAAATGATAATTACGAAATACATTTCTTTAAAATGCAAACAGAAGAGAGCAATTTTGACACGTAATTGCTGCCGAGTGCGTAAAAAGCCTTTCAAATAGACTGTAGTAGATCAATAATCGATGTGTTCCTTTTCAAAAGTTCATTTGTTATTTTAAAGTCACAGTAATGTTGTAAAATTTAAAACTTGTTTATTTTCTCAAACGCTTATTTTTGCATGACCATATTCAATGGTGGTATAATAAATATAGGCGACACATAATTCTGGGTAATTACACCAAAAACAGTAATCAGAAAATACAGTTAAAGCAGTAAATAAAATTGTTTTTCACGTGAGTAAAAAAGTGAAATATGCATATCAGGAAACGTCACACTTACAAAACATCCTAAACACTCAGCGAAAAAGAAGAGAGAGAGCATGTTTGTTATAAGTATGTCAATTCAAATAAGACACGACAAACATTCAACAGAAGGAAAACCCTTGGGATAAACGCATTGGAACGGTCAGTGGCAAAACAAATTGCAATGGGGTTTTAAACCAGGTTCTAGGGTGCACCAACCTCACAGGTTCTCCTATCACAAAACTAGTCCAGTTGTCTTGTTGAAATTACTCCAACTCACCCATCAGCTCAACAATGTTGCATGCAAAAGCACATAAACAAATTCAAAATTTCAACATAAGAAGCTTATAGCATTGAAAAGCCAAAGGGGCGGGTACTGAATGACCTTATCGAAACCAGAGCACCTGGAGTCAAATAAGCAAGAACACGATGACAGAGAAAAAAGAAACACATCAAGCTTCTGGTTTCTTTAAAAAGAAAAGATTTCCCAATAAACCTTTATAAACTCTTAAACCCCTGCCATCGTCGTGCAACCGAAGAGTTCAGCATAGTGATTAACTTTAGATGGATTGCCTGCAGAGAGCTGCAGAATATCATATTGGTAACCTTTCTTTTTGAATTTACAGATCATGGTTACGAATAACTGGGAGAAATTAACATTGCCTTTTATTTTCTTAAGTTTATAAATTAAATCTCCATAAAAACTAGCTGTGAAATACCTATTTTTAATGCCGACGGGATGTATTATTCAAGATTTTTTAACAAAGCTTTTTACTTAGATGTCATTTCTGGGGATTTGTTAATGCAGGTAGATGAAAAGGGAACTTTAAAAACCAAAGAACACGACAAAAACGAAAATATCACAGACTCGGTTTTATTGATCCAGTTCATTTCATGCTCATTTAAGATTTATTGATAAACAATTGCCTTACTCCTGAAAAAGTACACGTCTACTAAATCACTATCACACGGAACCATCAACAAGGAACACGTTTCTAAATATAATTATTCGTTCTGTTTTAAATCAGAATATTATTTAGTAATACTTGTTTAAAAGCATTTTATTCAGAAAATTAACCGTTATCGTATCTTCAAGATAATTTGAAATAATTCCAGTTCTAATTCTTCAGCTTGATTTTTGCCAAGCATTTATAGTGGGCGTAAGTTGCAAATTCAACCATGCTTAACAAATGAACGTTGAATTAGATATTATTTGATTTTAATTTCCTTATTTTGTTACTAAAAGTTGCTTTGTATATTCGTAAATACAACAGTACAAATGAGATAAACAGTCGATGTATCTTCAATTCATAACGTAACGGACTTTAGTATCCATTGCTATCGACTGAAAGCCAATAACGTTTATGACTGCACCATGCCAGAAATTCACTCTAATTCCATCCGATATTTGAAAGTAAGACATCTAGAAGCTAAGTGCAATCATTATCAGATACTCACGTGCGTTAATGGACGATTCAGCAATTAATGTCGTCAAGAGAATATACTTCTATCGAAAAATCAGGAAATTTCCTGTCAGCAATTTTTGAAATATAAACTCACTATACAGTAACAGTATTATACTTCCTGTTCGGGCTAAGTTGAATAACCCAGTGAAAACAGATGTGTAAATGAGCAGAAACAAACCAACGTTCAACGCAAACCTTTCTTAATTCTACCTTTCAGATTGCTTGAAGTGTATATTTAGAGTTTTTTTTTATTTTAAACTAATTCACCAATAATAAGTTTTCATAATTAAAATTATGCCTTTTCTTGAAGCCCTTTTGTAGCCCATAAAACAATTTTTATTGAATGATGAAAGTTCGACGTCAAATTTCAAATGTTTGAAATGAACAAAATAGTTAATGTTGTTTGTTATCTTACTTATTTGTGCTGGATTCTTATAAGACTTTACACCATGGTAATACAGATCGTCTTCTTTCTGCATGGGCTTTATCACTGCATGTTGAAGCCATATTCTATCAGTAACTTCATTGTTGCATGGTGCGGCGCAATTATTCATACAAACATGTTAGATAGTTGCAATATTCGAATGCGTACTGACGGAAGGCATGTACTGTGTTTGTCTCTTGCATGATAGACTAGGAGCTGACGTCATATTTCTATAGCGATTTGGTTACCCATACATTTAATATATCACTACAGCAGACGTTAAGTACCGTGTGGATGCTGTAAAAAGTATCCCCGTACTTCACTTTAGTGTATTTATCAGTTTCATTAACCCCCCTTGATGGTAATATCCTTATTTTAAATCGTGCACAATGTCAGTCATTGTGGGTGACAGCATATAGCCATAATTCATTATCATTTTTGGGGGATACGGATAATATGCACTACGTCAGTTTGCATGCTTGGCTAGGCTAGTCACTGTCGCCGTACTTGTATGACTTCAGGGTTATCCAAACATTTGTTTAAAAAACAATAATAGAAGAAAGAAACCAAACGACGTCATAGTAACCTATATAAAGCTTATTCCCTACATTATATAAATTCATTTCTAGCTGAAAGCTTAGTGTTTTTATGAAAGGCCACCTAGATAAACGTGATTAAATGATTCAATGTGTCTAAGCTCTTATCTTAAAGTAAGCTGCCCTAAGGCTTAAAATAGTTCTCAATTAACTTTAAAATTAATGTGACACGTATAATTAAATACCATTAAGAAATAACGATTGACGTGTCGAAATCATATTAGTGAATCTTTGATTTGACAGTGAGGTATGATCCGGATTTAACTTACTCAATAATCAAATTTCCTAACGCTCCGTCTGATAGTATTATTTCTCTTCTACAAAAAGAATTGATAAAATTGTTCAGGAGAGAAATATGGAAATAAATGTATCAATTACACAGTAATTTGATCGGCAAGGTTGTGTTTTTCTAAACACGCATTTGTTCCATTTACGCCAGAAATGAATGGGACTGACTGAATCCTTTGACCGAAAAAATATCCATATTTTAGTTTGAAAAAAAAGAAGAAATATGCATATCAGGAATGTCCACATCCAGCACACACAGCCTCCCCACACAGTCAAAAAGAAGAGAGGAAAAGAGAGCATGGTATTACAATAATCAAAATGGACGCCAAAAACAAATAACGAATTGAGAACCAGAGGGGTTACCGCCTTGGAACGGTCAGTGGCAAAACAAATTGCCACTTGGGGTTTAAACCAGGTTCTAGGGTTCACCAACCTCACACTTGCCCCAACAGGTTCTCGTATCACAAAACAAGTATAAATTGTCTTGGTGAAATAACTCCAACCCACCCATCGGCTCAACAATGTTGCATGCAAAAGCACACAAACATATAAAACATAAGAAGCCAAAGCATTGCAAAGCCAAAGGAAGGGTACTCAATGATCCTTCCGAGACCAGAGCACCTGGAATAAAATCAGCAAAAACACGATGACAGGGATAAAAGAAACAAATCGAGCTTCTAGGTCTTTTAAAGAAAAGATTTCCCCATAAACCTTCATAAATTCTTAAACCCCTGCCACCGTCGTGCAACCAAAGAGGTAAGCATAATGATCAACTGTAGATGGGTTCATCACCAGGCCTGCAGAGCGTTGCAAAATATCATGTTGGTAACCTTTCTTTTTAAATTTACAGATGGTTTTTACGAATAACCGGGAGAAATTAACATTGCCTTTAATCTTCTTAAGTTTATAAATTAAATCTCCATAAAAACCTGGCTGTGAAATACCTTGTTGCAATAGTGATTTTAAACTGCACCTGTATTTATGAATTAGATCTGGATATCGGCGATAAAACTTGCAAAAGGTTTACCTAAATTTGTGATACCGATAACCTTGTTTTAAAAGTTTTTCTGTAACGCAAAGATTACGTTCATTGAAATCATTCACATCGTTGCAAGCTCTTGAAAAGCGAACAAGCTGTGAGATATAAACCCCATTAGATGTTGCATGAGGAGCATCGCCGTCTAAAAACGGAAAATTTACTATATTAAAATTAAAATCATCTCTTTTATCGTATATTTTAGTAGTAACGTAACCATTTTAAATGGACAGATTTAAATCAAGGAAGTTTGCTTGCTTTTCTGAAGTGTTCGCTTTATTAAGCTGTAGTTCTTTAGGATAAATCTTATTAACCAGTGATGGAAAATGGTTATTATCTATATTTAATAAATCATCAATTGAAGTGACATAGAACATAACTCATGGTGGCTTTACTACGTCACCTTTATAATGTCGTGGACACACAAAATCACTCGCTTTGGGTAGATTTAGTTTATTTCTCTGTAATTTTGGGACCGATTCTGATCAGATAAAGAGCACCGAACTCCTGTTAAAGGCATTTTCATTGATATTTAACCAATATCAATTGGCTGATGTTGTCTCAAACATTCAAAGACAAATTCACACTTTCAAACCAGATTTGTCTTCAAAGATCTTTATTAATTAACCGTTTATATTTATCGTTTACATGAATAATCGATGTCTTCTCACACACCTATTCTACATATGCAGATGTGATTCATAAGATATAGATATAGTTGATATAGTTGTATATCCTTGATCATAGCAATTATTATCTGACACTTTCTCAATTACATAGGCCATATGTGTTCTAATATTTATTTCATTGTCACGAACAGCTGTTCTTCAGTCTTCGGATCATATCTTTATAAAACAGCTTTAGATTTTTGAAAAAGATATAGAAAAGTAATCTGTGACATGCTTTGCTGAATCAGCACAGACCTAATTTGAACTGTTCACTGAAATTTGGGTGACGAGTGCTTTAAATAAGATGCAGCAGTAGTCCATTATTAGAGCGCTCGCTTAGGGATTGAGCGATCCCTGGTACGAGCCCCAGTCCGGCCGCTAATTTTCTTAAGCAATAGATGAAAAGGGAACTTTGAAGACCCTCGACCACTACAAATATGAAAATATTGCGGGCTCGGTTCATGGGCAGTAATGGATATGCTTTTTACTGCCCACGCCGCCTAGCCCCGGGTTGAGCGCAGCTCAATATTTACACCAATAAACAGTACAATTTTGATCCATCCCAAATGATGGTATGCATATGGCGGTGAACATGGAACCTTCAATGCGGTATTTTCAGATTAATACCATTCCATGTCCAGCGGCGTATGGTCCCCCGATAAAAGAATGGGTTTGCCCTAAACTAGAAAACTAAACCGAAAAGAATTTTAAGAGGGGATCTTAGAATATAAATCCTGCATATCACAGACAACGCCAAAGGCAAAATTTAAAAAGCAGGAAGAATATCCCTGGGGGTGATTGAACAATATCCAAATATATAATGGTTGGGATATTGAAACCACCCTTCTTTAAACTGGTCGAAATATAAAAAAAAACAAACGTGAATTTAGAAGTACTAATATGAACTAAGGCACTGCCTCTTATCGAGCTCTAGCTATAATAATCTCAAATAATGATTTATAATGTCATGTATTTGGCCAAAATATACTCGGAAAAAAAATTTCTGCACACTTGGACATTTTATAAAATATCTTTTTAATTTCACCATACACAACAAAATAATACATACCAGATAAATCAGCAATTCAAGGTAAACAATGTAAAAAAGTCAGAAATAAAATCCGATCAATACTTTATAAGCAATTCATTGTTAAAGCCACTGGGGGTTGCTACACAAAAGTTGCAAAAATCGCTAGACTTATACTGAGTAAATTCACCACGATGAATCCGTCATTCTTTCAAGCGGCTTCGCACGGAATTTAACAGCCGACGAAATTTCAATTGTGGAATTAGGTTCCATTCGTGAAGAAGAGAATCGGTAAGATCAACTAGCTTGACCAATTTCACGTGTTCTGTCTTGTTTAGACAGAAAAAGACGTCTAGGTGGCCGGTGTGGTCCGACATTTGCCATGACGGTCAAATTAACGAAAACCTTCCTTGTTGACCATGAGAAGTAAATTAGTTTGAAAAACAATGCAGATGTGTTTTCTCAAATAAGATTAGGTGTTGATTGCATTGGATGGTTGCTTTTATACACCTTATAAAACTGGATTTTTTATTCATGTATACAGAAGGGAAACTGTTCGAATCATCACTAAACTGTTTTGTCATACCTTTAGGTCAATGAGTGAGACAATGTAATACTTGAATTAATAAAAATTTAAGTTTGAGCGTAATTCTGGAAATGGCTTGGTATCAAATTTTGATTACTAACTGTTAATAGCATGACAGTGCATGCTCATAATTGCTGAAAACAGACACTGGTGAAATGTTGAGTGATTTCATAGATTTCACACTTCTACCTCGATACGCAAATTTTGCAACTTTTGACTGTTGACCCCTTTCATACTCAAAATGACATATCTCGCTTATTTACCAACCAATTTTAATTCCGTTTCTGTCTTTAACTCCGCAAACAACTTATCTTGATATACATGTAAGAATTTATACCAGTTATTTGCTATATTATTCAATTAACGCAAAAGAACCCTTGTGTGTAGAACTTTTTTTGTTGGGTATATTAAAAAATAAATTGTTTCTAACATTTGTTAGCATACTCGTGCATACTAAACATTTGGGTTTTTAATGTGTCAAACACAAAGGCTTCTTGCTTAAATTTTACAACCAAATGTTTTCTATTAACTCAATTAACGCAATATTGAATACTGATAAATTCTTCATTGATACATGTAACTTCTAATAATTATTTCACATTGTGCATGAAAATTAATATATTTTTGTGTAAGACTGAAAAATAAATTTTATTATTTTAGAATCTTACCTTGTTTACACTTGAATTTGTAACTTGCAATTGTACAAAATTGTGCCATGCTATTCAAAAATAAAAATGCATGTATACGCATAAAGTTATAATCTAGACGTAAAAGGTACTGTTGTTATATACATCACATTAACACCACATTGAGACTTCAATATTAAGTGTGATACATCATCTAGATTTTGGGTCAGGTTGTTTCCCGTGTTAACATTGCCTTATGCTTTGAACAACCGATAACCAGCGCGAAATTCGAGAACATCGAAAAAAACCTGTTAGTGAATGGGCATTCCTGCGACCTTACGACGAGCTTAACGCTCGGGTCGCTTCGCGACCCGAGCTAGAGCTCGATATTAACATGGTACATTAATATCGTGTTCGACGACCTTCAAAGGACGTAACTGATAACAGCACTGATTGAATGTACAGGGAGACTTTTACAGCCGCCACACGGCACAAACAACGCTACTGTGATATTGAAATAGATGAAAAGGGACATTTGAAGACCCTGGACCACGACAAATATGAAAATATTGCAGGCTCGGTTTGAGTGAGCCTGTTCATGGGCAGTAATGGATATGCCTGTTACTGCCCACGCCGCCTAGCCCCGGGTTGGGCGCCAAATTAAAAATTAAACCGCCATTGCTTTTCTCCACCCAGGTATATAAATGGGTACCTGTGAGGAATATATACCAATGTTCCGTGGCTGCCTACGGCGCCGACTGTTAACGGAAGACTTATATCCAGTGATCGGGGGTGGGGGTGGGTAAATGTGAAAGTCGGTTAAATACATTCAGAAATGACAGACAATAAACCCATATCTTTACTTTTAAAAATATAAGAGACAGAGTCAATACACAATTCGTTTTATATCTAAAGATATTGAAATGCTGGAATAAACTTGGGCCATGACAGAACTGTATTTTTGTCTTCACAATTAACAGCTTCATGAATAAATAGATCGAACATAGCCAGTAATTTTAAAAATTTATGTCATTACCCTAAACCGAATTTGTCTTACATAAATAGTCTTAAAAAACTATTTTAGAGAGATTGTTTTGTATCGATGCAGTAAGATACCAAAGGCGGAAATAATGACGTAATAAAATGTTTCTTATTGCACAAACTACAGCAAAAGAAAAGAAATCTTCCTTCCTTGATAAAATGTTTTAGCAAATTATAAAAAAAACTACTGTTAACTTTAATTTTACAACAATTTAAAAGAAACCTTGTATAAACAAAAAGCGATAAAGACTATTATTTTAAAGTATTTTGACTTCAAAATTTTGGTCGATTAAAAAAGGGAAACATTCTACAGATTATTTCATAAAAAGTTATGAAATATAGTGACTGTTTTGTGTGTTTTGTTTAACATGTATACATGACCATAAACTTAGCAGTTTTCGTGTTTTTCTCAAATTAATCAATTTAGCGGAATGACATTTATGCTAGTTGAACAAATGGATGCAATGGTCTCTAAAACTTAGGAAGTACCTACCCATTGAGCTTCACAGTGCCACTTGGTTTTTTGTCGTATGTGCAATCTTTTGGATACTATATTGGATATTATCTTTGTTGTTGTAGGTGATCCATAAAAGGCATCATCTATTTGTTATTTGTTTGATGTTATAAGAAGCGAACAGTTTCAAAGTGGTAACCCGGCAGATTTTCTTTCAGTACATGTAACTATGTAACGTACCATATTGGTCTCTCTCCCTCTCTCTCTCTCTCTCTCTCTCGCTCACTTTTACACTCACTCTCTTCGTCGGTTAAGTACAATGTGCCAGACACAATAAAATGTAAAAGGAAATTCGTCATTGATTTTTGACAAGACATTACCTTTTAGAATAGCATCAGCTGTCAATCTGATTTCAGAAGACATAAAAATGTATGAATTATGACTGATAACCTTTAAAATTTAATGTGTATGTTACATTATTACAGTATCTTGGTTAGCACGTATTTGGCTTGCGTCTTATTCCGTTTGTTAGATTGCCTAAATGTTTATATGAAGTGTATATGATTATACACTTTATATGTAAATGTATATAATTATTTACTTTTAGATATTTTGAGAATTCAACGTGTGATACTTAACAACTAAAGTGTTAATCAGTGTGATAATGTAAGATTACAAACCATGCAATTGTTGGGATTTTCTAAATCCAATTATTTTCTCAATTCCTCTTACAATCATGTTTTAACATATGTAATCCAAAGATACATGAATATAATTTTCTGCGGAAAGTTTTATTGAGTGACATTTTTTGTCGTTGGAGATATTTTGATAGTTTTCTGTAGATTACAGTTTGTTTCTGTACAAGGAAGAAGACAAATTCAAGTTGCTCAAACGTATGATGTGAAACTCAAGACAAAAATCTTACTTAAATAAGTTTCAACCGATTAATTTTAAATCTTACCATTTATCGCAAAGAAATATTAAGCCATGCTTTCAGTATCTGTAATTAAAATTTGGTGACATAATTTTTCTTTCGAGGAAACGTAAATCGTAAATAATTTTACTTCAAAGAAGAAAATAAGGTATGCCGACTTAAAATAAAATTATCGAATATTCCATCGGTTTTTTTAATATTCAGACTTTACTTTAAGAGGATGTTGTTAAGAATTATAATAAAAAAATATTTCTACATTTAGACATTTTTAAGAAATTGCAAAATAACCTATAGTTGGTTTGAAGGTTTGATTTTTTTTAATGTGGTGTCTATTTGGTACACTTAATGTCGATGATATAGTTTCTCTTTTCTTCCTGAGCTGAATCAAATGTAACGATCGACAATACAAGCAGTTTCATCATCATTTCATAACAAGCAATACAATGTTATTAATCAAGTGAATTCATATTGACCTTCATATTTGACGAAGGGTTGTGATATCAGCCCGAGGCCGAAGGCCAAGAGCGAATATGACTGCCCGAGGCCCAATAACATGGCCGATGTGAATTCAAATGATTAATGACAATTTTATTTATTAACAGACTGAAACATCAAATTCATATGAAGACTAAACTAAGCCAATTTGAGAATAACCCGGTGCCAAATAGTTAATTAATAATGAATTTTACGAGAGGTTATAACATCGTCAATAAATATATGTCTATGTTATTTCTGCATAGACATTAACAATTTTCAAATTTGTCAAAATAATACTTATGCATGGAAATCGTTTCTTTAAGGAATTTGAATTTTTAACATCTATAACGTGATGCAACCACACACTATATATTAAGTGGTTATTCTTTTTTGCGTTCCAAAACAATGTCGAAAAACATTACATGGAAACGACAGACTATTTAGAAAGCAGCCACTCGTCAAATAGTTGTTTGTTTTTGTTTTTTTGACTTTGTCTTGCGATTGCAATAGAAATCAATAAATTAAGTGTAACTGCAGTACAAAAGAGTAAACATAGCAATAGAACGCAAGCATGTTTTGAAAGAAACGTCAGAGTTGTTTCCACTATTTGCTCGTTTTATCTGATCTTCACAATAATACAAAAAACCAGTTGCGCGGAGCATTTTGATGGCTTTGATTTCATTTTTGTTTAAACGAACTGACAACAATCGTATCGATCAAGAGACGGGTTTCTTTGGCGACTTCAACAATTACAATTTCCTTTTCGAGTATTCATATCTTGAGAAAATCAAATATTTATCATTTTGTTGAAACCGATCAATACACATTTGCCGTACTAACTGGGCCCTATTAAAAGAATGACGTGAGTGATACATAAAAGACTATTATCTACGGAAGCTTAGAGGGGACACTACTTGTCTAAATGTTTTGCATTAAATCGATTTGTTTTTTCTTCTTTTGATCAAAAATATTTTAGGAAGTCATAATAATTAATACAACATGCTAAAAACTTTTTATTAATTTCGCATGTTTTAATTTTGTATTGTCATGAAATATTTGTCTATGCAACTTACGTCATTTCATATAACGCAATCTATCAGTAAAGTCGTCAAGACACATGACGACAAGAACGAAGTTTTTGGTTTTTTTCCACAAAGGTGACTCGACTTCTGAAACATTTTCTCTCTATAACTTCTTATTTAAAGCGACAACTGAGATATTTTATTACAGAAATACAGTATGTCTGCATATGCTCACATGAGGACATAATACTTCTTGTGTGCGACCTTGATCACCCTTTCTGCTATTATGTTGAAGATGTTGAACCTACCTTTCAAACCGCCCTTACCTTAAACAGCCATCTTTAATATGCCATAAATAGCCATTTTGGTCTTACTTTACCTGTCTTTATCATTCTGCATTAAACAGCCCCTTGCCTTAAACAGCCATCTTAAATATGTCCTAAATAGCCATTTTGGTCTTACTTTACCTGTCTTTATCATCCTGCATTTAACAGCCCCTTGCCTTAAACAGCCATCTTAAATATGTCCTAAATAGCCATTTTGGTATTACTTTACCTGTCTTTATCATCCTGCATTAAACAGTCCCTTGCCTTACACAGCCATCTTAAATATGTCTTAAATAGCCATTTTGGTCTTACTTTACCTGTCTTTATCATCCTGCATTAAACAACCCGTGCCTTAAACAGCCATCTTAAATATCTCCTAAATAGCCATTTTTGTCTTACTTTACCTGTCTTTATAATCCTGCATTAAACAGCCCCTTGCCTTAAACAGCCATCTTAAATATATAGCCATTTTGGTATTACTTTACCTGTCTTTATCATCCTGCATTAAACAGCCCCCTGCCTTAAACAGCCATCTTAAATATGTCCTAAATAGCCATTTTGGTCTTACTTTACCTGTCTTTATCAGCCACCTGTGTTAAGCAGCCACATTTTGTCACTCCTTTGGGTGGTTTCTTAAATCTGGCTGTAGATCTTTAAATAAGAACTTTCAAATTCTAAGCTTTACAACATTTCTAGGAAAAGAAGTCGAGGTTTTTGTGGTAGCCAGATCTTCTGTGTTGAGGGAAGGTTCAGAATATTCATTTTAAACTGTTAATTATACAGGCTTTTCATTAGCAAAAATACATCTTGCTATCAAAGGCTAGAGATGTTTTTAAGAGACCCATCTGATTGTTAAACCGCATAGGTGTATAAACGCGGTAAAATGATTGTTTCACCATCACTGTTGACAATCAAGTAACCATAAAGCACATTCCCATTACTTTTTAAATATTTCTAAATAAATGTGACTATGTTTTTAACCAGCTTTGCTTTTGAAAAATCCTGGTAATTAGATTGAGGTATGTCTTAGGCAGTTTGTTAAGTTTTTTTCAAAAACTTGTCTTTTTATCAGTAACCGTTCAAGGTACATATTTGTCTGACATCATAATACTAATTATCAGGACAAGTTTCATAACCCATGTGCTTTTCCAAAGTTATTACCCTTTTCTCTTTGATATTAAGTTTTTTTGTTAAAGTTGTCTTTTTCTCTGTAACCGTTCAAGGTAGAGCTTTGAACGTTAACATATTTGTTTGATATCACAGTAACAATTATGATGACAATTTTCATAACTGTGTTTTGAAATTGTTTCAGAACTCGAGTAAAATATTTCAGAAAAACGAAAAATTTCCATCTTGTTGCCTTTTGTCTTGACGACTTTACTCATAGAACCCGTTATACGAAAAGACTTTAGTTGCATTGCAAAATATTGGATTGCAATTCGAAAGCAAAATAAACAAAATGAATAAAAACGTATAAGCATTTCGTTCTTATTATAACAAGTTATTAAAATGTTTTTGTCAAAATGAGAAAACAATAATTGATTTACGCAAAACATTTAGACAAGTAGTGTCCCCTCTAAGCTTCCGTAATTATCTTTCTTTCTAACAGATACCTACGGAAGCGTTAAAGGGCCTCGCGATGTGAGTAATTCTTTCGAGATTTTATACTTGTTTTTGTCAATTTGTTGAATTACTATTAGAATTTCTACTTGTTTTTCTCAATTTGTTTAAAAACATTTGTAACCTTTTCCACTTAATAGTTCTTCAATTGAAACAAAGTTATATACAAATTGAAATAATAAGTTTCGACAAACTAGATAATTTCTGTCTTCTTGACAAGTTTTTGTCGAGTAAACTTCTCGAAAAATAAAATTGACATAAAAGTTTAAAGCGAGATATATACGAAATGTTTACTTCGATATCAGTGATATAGACGAAAGGGGCATAACATGCATAAAGGAGGTTTTTATAAATAAGAGTTTGAAGCTGCATGTTTGTTTCAACAAAGTTGATTTTTTTTTTCATTTTTCAGGCCCCTTTTATCGATAATTACCTTAAAGTATACAGTTTATTTCACAAGCTTTCGATGTTAACTAACTTATTAAAAAGTTTTTAAACACATACGTTAGATAGCACTTGTTTGGATGCAAACGTTACTCCGGAAATTATCTACCTGATGAAGTAAATGGGGTTTAAATAACTTTTTTTGTTCAATGTCTCAAAATGTCAGATAATTTCCGGAGTTTTTTTAAACGAATTGAGAAAAACAAGTAGAAATTCTAATAGTAATTCAACAAATTGACAAAAATATTTTAAAAATCTCGAAAGAATTACTCACATCTCGAGGCCCTTAAACGCTTCAGTAGATACCACATATTGTGTGCGTAAAATTTGTTTCAATATTTAATTATTAATTATTTTGAATTCACATTTGATAAGAATTTTATTTTAAGCCTAAATGCATAATGACTTTTAAAATGTCGTATTGGCGAAATCAGTTTATTATTTGTTGCGGTGTTGCGGTGTTGTTTTTGTCAAAGATTTTAGTTTTTGGAATTATCGAAATGTAAAACTATTTGGCAACGGTATTGAATTTAAATGTTAGTGTTGCAAAGTGTGTAGTACAATAGGGGCTTTTATCCTGATTAAGTCATTTTAAAAATTTAAGCTCTTTAACCACTGAATCCATCCCCGATGACGATGATTTGCTATAATGTTGTTTTTTTGTGTTTTGGTATATATATATAATTTGCTTTACTTGAATGTTCAACAATCGTGGACTCGGGAAGAGTCCATAATTATATGTGTTGTAAACTTGTGAATGCTATTTTGAAGCTTCATTGCTACAGAGCATGTACACTGCATTAGAGCTGTAACATCTAAATGCGTTGAAAATATAGCATACTATAGAAAAATTCATCATACACAATTAAAGAATTTGCCACACTCCTCCCAACTTCGTTCGTCGATAAAAAGAAAATTATGAAAATCTCGATAATGGCAAAATGCCGTTCAATAAAACTTTGCACAAATGAATGTCACTAATGTACCTTTATTTTGCATACAGTAAGACACGTTAGAAAAGTAAAGAAAAAAAGCTAGACCTAAAAATTCCTTAAAATTCTATTTACATAAATTCACAAAAACTAGGCGATACAAAACATAATTTTAAATTCCCACATGAGCGCAATGTTACTAACAAGAAAATGTTGTTTACTTTGTAAAACATTTTCAACTAATAAAAGAGAAATCAGTGATTGTGATCCGTTTAAGCGACCAGGAAATTGAAGGTCAAACACACTTTTACTAATATCTCGTAAAGTTGACGTATGTAAGCCACGAGGACACAATAAATTGTTGTCAGTATCATATTACTCACGTGGGCATTTAAAATGATGTTTTGTGTTGTTTAGTTTTTGTGAATTTATGTAAATAGAAGTTTAGGGAATTTTTAGATCTCGTTATTTTTCTTACTGTTCTAACGTGTCTTACCATCTGCAAAATAAAGATACATTAATAACATACATTTGTGCAAAGTTTCATTTAACGGCATTTTGCCATTATTGAGATTTTGAAAATTATCTTTTTATCAATAAACAAAGTTGGGAGGAGTGTGGCAAGCCCTTAAGGCATTTACACCACGGACCCTCCCCACCCCTTTAACAAAAACCGACACGAAATTTCTTTAGCTTTAAATTTTGTGTCCATTTCATTTTTGTGTGTCCTTTTACATTTTTATATTTGTATGTACTTTTGCATGCAACATTGTCGAGTTGATAGGTGGGTTGGAGTTATTTCATCGAGACAACTTGTAATTGTATAGTCATATGAGAACATGTTGACGCAAGTGTGAGGTTGATGCACCCTAGGACCTGGTTTAACCCCCAGTGGCAAATTGTTTTGCGACTGACCGTTTCTAGTCGGTAAACCCAAAAATTATTTTTTAGTTTATATTATTTGTTTTATTGTTTGAAATTGATCTTCATGTAAAACAATCTCTCTTATCCTCTTTTTTGTTGCTTCATGTGGAGGCTGTGTTTTCTGGATGTGTCGAATGTTTGAAAGATTTAATAATTTATATATATTATAAGTAAAAATATTCTTCAGATTTTAGGAAATATGAAAGGGTAAGGCACTTCTGGTACTTTTTCAGCATCTTACCTTTAATTGAATTATTTAACTTAAACTCAAAAAGAGAATAATTACGAGTAATGTATTTTTAAATCGGTGAGTTATTGTTTTACGCTTAAAACATTATGCATAATTGTTTGGTACTGCGATGCCTTTCATAATATTTTTCTGGTAACATTGTTAGATAGAGCACTTACAAATAATGTTATTTCTTTAAAATTAAGATTGCAAATAGCTGTCATTCATGTAAAATGTTGAGTAATAATTTCTGTAATTTTAGCGTTTAGTGCCTATTATCTTTCACTTTCTGAGAAAAAAATTCGATCATAACTGCATTAAATTGAACCTGTTGTTGCATCCAAGGACGTAATAGTTACAGACAAAAACATGCATCAAGGAAGATGCAGTAAATATTAAAAAAATAACATAACGCTTCATGTGAAGAAAAGGAAAGGAAAACATGCATGTAGTCAGTGACATAATATATTGTACCGTGCAACAATCTCTCGTCGACGAGTAAAGTTCCCTTAACAAATATAAGTTCTCTTCAGGAAGACGAATAACCGCGCAGTTGTTATAAAGTCCAGGTCAAACGCGCCAAGTACAAGAGGAATACATGAAAACAGTCAGTTGTCAGTTACAAACTTAATTTGCCATGCAAAAATCACATAAATAATGAGTCCGATTCTCTAAAGAAATGCAAGAAATAGTCATGTTTAGAAATGATATTAGCTGTAAAGTTACACAGCACAAATAGACGTTTTGTTAATTGTTTTTTGTGTCTTTTAAAAAATTTAAAACTTGAGCTTACTTTTTTTTATAAGCACCTGCTCTAGGTGACTCGCGTTTTACTTTACACCGCTTCGTGTGGAGGAGAATGTCTGTTCTGAATGCAGTCATTCCTTATGAATGTTTAACTTTTGTTAATTTAAAAGAATGTTTTGTATTCTTTTTTTTGATTTAACAAGTCTGCAAAACATAATCCTTATCTAGAAATGGCATTTGCTTTTTCAGCATCTTTGGCTTGGAAAATTGAGTTCGGTTAATTGGTCGTAAAAAGCGATAAGAGATAATTTAAGAAATGAAGACTGTAATTTAAGTGCCGATATTTTGTTCTTTCTTCGAACAAAACACGTTTAATTATAATTGCATTTAATTGCACCTGCTGTTGTGTCCATGGACGTAGAAAAAGTTACAAAGTAACGCAAACATGTATTCATGAAAAATAGAACAAAAAAGTATATTATACATTGGGGAACTCAAGCAATAACACAAAAAGCAAACATGCGGCGTTAATTCCTCTTAAGTCGTTGATATAATATATTGTTTATCATGAAGCTCAAGTTAAAACCGTAAAGCTGATGTCGTTTAGATAAACCAAGAATTGAAGTTAAGTTAAAACAAATTAGACACTTGCGAATTGTTTGCTTTGTCTCCTTTGACAGATCATACACATGTATAACTAAACCAAGCATTTTGGACCGTCTTTGCAGTCTGTTTTTTTTTCTAAATGCGGTTATTCCTGTTTATGCACATTTCACTTAATTTAAGGAATAGTTTGTATTCTTATCGTATATTTTTTCAAATTTAACTAACAGTTTTGATTTATTCTCTATATAACTTTTTAATGGTTTCCATTGGTTTCTCTCTATTGATTTTGGTAAACTATATTGATTTAAATATTTTTATATAGACATACCTGAATTGTTGCTTATGGTAATATTTTATTTATTAAGTAAATTGCTTTAAAATTTTAATTGATAGGTTAGCAAATCAATACAAAAATAATTGTCACAATACACGGTTCGAAAATAGTTTATTTTTACCAAAATAACATTATGGTTTTAAGACATTTACAGCAATTATCACAGTGCGTATTTTACAAATGATTTAAAATAACTGTCATTATATAAATGGAAAACTATTTTTACTAAAGTCCATTCACGATTTGTTTATCTCACACAATCTGTAAACAATTTAATTGGAATCCTGGGTTGAACACCAAATGATATTTCCTCTACTAGGTAACAAACCGTACCCTTCGGCTTACATCGCCATGAAATTCAGTTGCGATACGCTCCCAATTAAACTAGCCGGGACAACCATGAAAAGGTTCATCAGATAAGGCCGATATTGATATTTACCCAAAAAGGTGTGTTGTATGCCTTAAGATTGAGTTTTCAATGACATCTATTACTTCTTACTCCCCGACTCTCTCGTGAACTTGATTGTTCGTGTGCCCAAGGTTATAAAACTGAGCATGGAAACCAGTCTCAAATCTCAAGTATCTGATTGGCTGAAATGGCGACAAGTCGCCATTTCAGCTAATCAGATGCTTGAGATTTGAGACTGGTTTTCAATCTCAGCTTTATAACCTTCAACCGTGGTTTTCTAATTTTGAAATCGATCATAACATAAATGTCTGCTCTCTAATTCTATAAGTTGGTTGTTTAGAGAGGGTGTGTTATCTGATATGCATGTTTCACTCGTTTCATCAACAAATCGATCTGTGTTGAATGCTTTCGGTTAGTGTCGTTACAATTCACAACTTGCACTTACAGATAATTTCCTAAATATAATGAAAAAGAACACGCAATACTATATAGTATGCTTGCTATCTACTATGATCTGTGGGAAATAATGTCACGCACATACTAAACCGAATTTAGTTTTCTATAGATAAAAATAGCGAGTCTGGTAACGCTGCGTTTAAAGTACAATCATGTAATTTATCAAGCCGAATTAAATTGTCGTACGTATAATGTAATAAGACAACCCTAATAAAGATGCTTTGAAAACATTTTTACTTATACTTTCATAAAATGCACACTGTCTGATAAAACACTTCATCCTTGAATTAGAAGTAACGATAAAGTATTTATTGTTAATTATCTTAAATTAATCGATTTGTGATTTGCTTTACTGAAATAATTTTTCTAAATATGATAAGTTAAAATGGTAGCAGTTTAATTTAGTTGTAATCGAAATCAAAACTTACTACAGTATTTCGTTCGCAAATGAGTCTTTAATGAGAACACATGCTAGTTTTTACGATTTGAAAATGATTACACATTTATACTCAGAAGTAGATTCGTATAAATTTTGTAGAAATATTTTACAAAAAGCGACATTTTTTTCAGACATAACACACAGTAAGAATAAAACGCGATGAATATTTCAATTCCAGATAACAGTAGAATTCATTTAATAGGAAGATTTTGACTTAAAACTTTTCAATGCACAATGATCCAGGAACTGCTTGACATTTGAGCGATCTTTGTCGGATGTCGAACGGAACTAGTTTAGAGCTGTGAGCAGAAATAGGAAATTGCAGCAAAACCAAACATTCAAAGGAAACCATTAACACAGATGTGTGCTCGATATAAAATACCTTTTTCTTGTGATACCATTAACGGTACCATGTTTCCGGAATGGCTATACAGCTCAAGTGTCCTTTGTTATTTTACTGATTTACGATACAGTATGTTAGAAACGTTGACACTTGGTTGAAAAAAGAGATAAAAGCATTGGACAAATGAATGCATAGATGTATTAAATGTTACACGTCACGTGTGTGATTTTCTACTTAGTTAAACTAGCGTTCTGTTTTTCGTTAGTTGTTTGTGGAGTCTTATTTGAAATTGATCATTTTAGAGATTGAATTTGCTTTCTTTTCCTCTTTAAGGTTTACGCTGCGTGGTGAGGCTGTGTGTTCTGAGTGTGGCAAATCCTGATATAAATATTTCTCCTGCTAAACTTACTGCAGCCTTTTTAAGGTTGTAACACGAAAACATATGACATACACTTATTTCTTTCGCATTTGAACATCAATGACTTTGCTAATAATTAAACACGGCAAAGTTTCCATGACGGAAGCCGGTTTCATTGTACGAGTATTTTAAATTTAACATTTATGTTTATAAATATTTGCTGTGTCCCATACATTTTATTAGATGTGTTTGGAAGCCTTTTGGCTGAAAAGCTTTTTTCTTAAATAAAAAAAGGTAAATGTAAAATAATAATAATTTTTACCCTTTTGCCGATTTCTAAACAGCTTCAGGACAATCATGTCGCGCTAACTAGCTCTGAAAGAATCTGATTCATTACCAGACTTTGGAACAAAGTTCTTCTAAAAGATTGGTACAACTGACCGAGGGATTCCAGTATCAAATATCAGTAATCTTATTAGCTGAAATTGAGACCAGTCTTTGAATTGAACAATAGGATATAGATAAAATTCAAATTTAGAAGACCTACGAACACGAAAAAATATGAACATATTGCAGGCTCGGTTTGATTGAGCCTCTTCATGGGCAGTAATGGGAATGCTTATTACTGCCAACGACGCCTTGCCCCGGGTTGAGCGCAACTCAATATTTACACCAATTGACAGTACAATTTTGATCCATTCCAAGCGATTTTATTTATATGGGGGTGAATATGGAACATGGAACTTTCAAGCGGTATTTTCAGGCCTAAATATTAAAAACAAAAGTAAATTAGAAGTACGAGTACTATTAACATAGTACATAAATATCGTGCTCAACGACCTTCAAAGTATGTAACTGATAACAGTACTGATTGAAATATGAGATCTGAGATTGGTTTCCATTCTCTTATAACCTTGGAGCGTTGCAGGAAAGACTTCTTTTTACAGTTCACCGTTGAAATATGAGACAGTTGATAATTACAACATAATTCTAGCTTTTCATTCATTCTACGATAGTTTGACCAATTACGTTTTTTGACTGTCCCTTGTCAATTACAGACAGAAACGATATAAAGTAGCAAAAATTCGGTATTCAGTAAGTGGTAGTAAGCGTGTATATGAAATATATTCTAAATTAACCACATTCTATTCATGGTTTTACCTTGGATCACGTGTGAAATGCAACAATCACGTACCATTCCTCGTGTCCCTAACTATGGTAGGTTGATTTGTCAACATGTTTCTTTTCCTATGGAGCTTTGAGAACACATTGTTCGCCCTTATTTCTTAGATTATATATTGAGCAATGAAAAAAATGTAAAATAAAAATCATTAAGATTTTAATCTTTAACATATATCGAGTATTTACTTGTCCCGATTTTTAAAATAAGATACGTTACGCCACTGTCGCCCTACTCTATGTCGTAGCGATATGTATGACGGCTATCAGTAACATCGTTTTCTAAACAATTAGTAGTCACTTCAACTAAAAATAGTAAGATTAATCCCTGGATAATGTCTCGAAAAATTACTACACTAATATGATACTGAAACTATCGTAACGTATCGGATAAAATGTTACGTATTTTATCACATCTGTTTGTGCAATTTTGTCTTTATTATGTAAATCTGATGACAATTTTTGTTGTATTTAGGTTTTAAACATTGTATTTTATCTTAGTAATACAATAAATGAACAAAAGAAGGCTCGATATGTGTCATGCATAGCATAACGTATCTTACTTTTTTCGTAACGTATCTTACTAATTTTCGTTCCAATGCTTTTCTTTTTTTAAACATAAATATAAAGTCTCAACAGGTATATAACGCTCGTCGATATTTTATTCATCGAAAAGAAAGAGATTTGTCGCATTAAACAAATGATATGTTTGCCAATAAATATATTCAAATACTTTGCGTAACAGCAATGTTTCAAACACAGAAAAACTAGTCAGATAGTTTGTTTAAATATATTTGAAAAAGTTTTATGTTGAATCAGTTAACGTTTCTGTTGTCTTGCAACACGGTATAAGTATCATTTCAATGCACTTCATACAAGTTTAACAAGTTATATGCCAAGTAAAGAAGATGGCGTCAGATACGTTACAGTTTCATTTGTTCACTTTCCTCTCAAAACCTTAAATTGATTATGTTTGATATGCATTCAGTGTTTTCGTCCTTATGTAACTACCGTATCCGTACACAAAATATAAGTTTTTGACATGTCTATGTCTTTAAGTAATCTTGTTATATGAAATAAAATGCAATGTTATTTTAAAAGTCTGGAAAATTTTCAATCACAAGGATTTGGGCTAAAGTTATTAGCAGAACTAGTTCATCCGTTGCCTTATTATGATTTTATATACTGAAGAACTATCTTGCAATTGCTTTTATTAAGTAGACATGCTATTGTGTGCTGTTGTGTTAACAGTGATGGACATATAAGTGTCGTAACGTATTTTACTTTGAATTTTGACATTATCTTTTCAACTTACAGTGAAGTTATATTTTGGTCCTGTTTGGGGACACGTGACATTGATTTGAATGGTTTATATCTTGTACTATCTGGCATTGTTAATAAAATTCAGTTATGCAACAGGTGATTTTTGGTTGTAAGTGCATTCTTATATGTACCTTTTTGCGTAGAATGAACGTTTTAATGAAAATTAGATTTCTTTTAGGGCAAATTATCACTTAATTGAATCTCAGAACAAACCATTTTCTTTCCTCCTTGCATGTAAATCATGAGAATAAATTACAGTAATTTTGTTGATGATAGACACAACATCGTGTTATTTGGGCAAAATTAAATATTTTTTACTTAATTATGGTATAAATGATAAACTGATCAAACTTGTCTACGAAAGTAACATAATTGTCCAAGATCATAAAACTTAATCTGAGGACCAGTCTCGAATCTCAAGCATCTGATTGGCTGAAATGGCGACTGGTAATTTTACCATTTTGTAGCCAGTTATTTACGATGCCATGGGTTAAACTACGTAATGTATCAGAAAATGTTTTTGGCATTTCAGCAACTTTGTGTGACCCAGTTCCCTATAAGGGCTGTTTAAAAAAAATGGCTGGTTTGGGTTTTCCTGTTATAAAAATGTACAACAAACAGTTACCTCCATTTTCCTACCTCGCAAAGGTGTCTCATCATACCCTTTAAAGGTTTGTGAAGTTTCATCAAAATAGCACCATCCGTTAAAAAAATATTCTAAAATAATGGGCAAAAAATGTCAGGAGTGTGACAAAAAAGTGTGACACTTTTCAAAATCACATTTGTTCAGACCATTATTTTACAAAAAGCTTGAGTAAAGACAAGTTTTAGTGTTTTAGTTAAATGTGCATTTATTAGGCATCAAATAATGATAAAATTAAGCATATTATACTTAAAGTAATCAAAATTTATGCTATTAAGTCAAGCGTGGTAGATTAGAAAATACCTCAAGAAAATGAATACATCTTTGCTTTATAAATTTATTGGACTTTAAAGATTAATAGTACATAAGAAAGTTTTATGTTTCTAGATGCAATAATTATAATATTATCACCTCTACTGAAATTATATTTGTCTGCAGCTCCCTTCAGAAAATGTCAGCTAAGATTGTCAGGAGTGTGACGTTATGCACATATTGCAATATTCTGTCAACATATCCTTTACATGAAAACAAGAGCATGTTTTTTCCTAGAAGTCTATGTCATGTTTTGTTAAATTGTGACAAAAAGGAATGGCCTTAGTGAAACATTTTTGAGTAAACTGCACTTATGTGGTTGTCCGGAATGTGACACACTTTTTTTAACAATATGAATTTTTTATCTTTATGCGATACCACAAGTTCTAAAGCACTTTTATTTGATGCTTCAACATGTATTTTAACAGAAATACACATTTAAATAATAAGATTGTAATTTAAGCACATAAATTAAAATTCTTTGATTTATTTAATATTGGTCAATAAAGCTCCATAATTTTTTTATTCTGCCACATATGAGTATAACTTGATTGATTTTGCTCACCGTAAAGACTGTACAAACATATGGACGAACCAGTTTGGACTTTTTATGAACTTAAATTCTTTACATTTTTTTCTCTTCACTTGCCATTTTTCAAATGACAATATCTCAGCAACCAGTTGACCGATTTAAAAATCTTTTCAGTTCTATACTCAGATTCAATAAAAAAAAATACAGAATAACAAGTTTGGAATTTTTATGAACTTTAATTTTTCAATATTTTTTCACTTTTCCAGCCATTTTTTTTGAAACAGCCCATAAGTATAAGCCACATAATGTAAATATGCAAGGCACTACAGAGGAAAATAAAGTGAGATTAGCTGTGAATTACGAAAGCTTTAAGGTCCACAAAATACACAGAATACGATGGAACCACTTGAACTGTTTGTGAATATAGTTTAATGAACCTGTTATATAAGTTTGTCGGTTCTAAGCCAGAAGGGATTATCAGCTTTCTTTTTTCAATTGCTGGCTTTCTATAGTTATTAATCCTTAATATCAGATTGTAACTTGGACAGTCTTTAAAAAATAGCATGCATGTGTAATAAACACGTTTTGTAGAATAAGATGAAAGAAAAACGTCAATTCGATAATTGGTAATTCTTAAACAAGAACAAACGAAGTGAAGCGATATTTTTAAATCTCCATAACTGACATTTTAAAAAACCCATAACTGACATTCTGAAAACCTCTTTAATTACTGTGAATTATAAATATTCAAGGTGCACAGTCGCCCTCGACAAATCAGATTATCATTCTTGTAAACCAATGTTCTGTCATTTAAGAAATTTTAGGCACTTGACAACTGCAACTATGTGATGTTCAATGAAGGATTTGTCATGGATGGTGTAGCGATTCCGAGGCCATATCCTACAAATCAGGAAGTTATTTTCGTCTCGCAATATGAATAAATAAAAGATGTTACTGACTTTTGTTTCGAAGACTGTGTGGTCTTAATGGTTAATTTCCGAGAAAACTGATGGGGTTTTGTTAAAGAAACGGAATATGCAGCACTCGGCGACCTGTAGTTGCCTCAAATCTTAAGTGTTAATTATCCGCGGAAGGTTTGTCTAAAGAATATCATTGACCGATCGATTTTTATCATCTTTGTTCTAAGATTCAAGACAAGCATAAGTGAAGGGATGTCTTCGGAAAGATGACGTCATTTCTTTTATGACGTCGTTAAGACACGTCATTGCTTATTATGCATTTCGCTGTAAAAATAACATTCTTACTATGATCAAATTGGGTAACAACTGCATTAAGTTATGAATTTTGTAAAAAAGTATTGTACTTGTAAATTCTTTCAAAATATAGTAACAACTAAGACGCATTTCCCGCGACGTGCCCCCTCTTTCCGACTTCTTAAATAGATATTTAGCATACAGCTGGCCTTTCGTTTGATTTGTGTTCCATTTAAATGAATCTGATACCATTTTGTGGAAATATAAGTGTTGTTTTTTTTATATTTTCTTTCATTCATTATTAATAACATTCACAGCAGTCGTCTTTTAATTATGTATGGCGAGTGTAATGTCACTGTGTACCTTAAATTATTCCAGTCCTGTTAATAGTATGAACTCTTCGGTTGGGTGTAGGATAGAATAGGTGGTTAATTACACTTTCCGCTGTGGGTTTTGGCCAGTTTCCAGAGTGACACGACCTGGGGAATGTCCTTTCAGTTTAGCATAACGACCAATCAATGAGAAGTTGCATTTTGTGGATTTTGATTTTCAATTATGTTTCAATTGCAAAACAAACGTCGATGCATATTTTTGTATATAGTTTTAACTTTATTACCATCCATATGCATGGGGCAATATCAATAAGTTTGCATACCAAGCATATTATGGTAATAGGGTCGAACCACATGTTATTTCAACGTTAGTAACGGTTTCTCCATAAGTAGTTTTATATAAAAGTAAAATATGCGTATCAGGAATGGCCACAACCAGCAGACACAGCCTCATTTTGTATAAGATAACTTAATAAAAGCTGCGATTGAAACCAACAATAAACAAGCGAGAGAACGAATAATACATTAATGCAAGATAGTGAGACCGTAAAGACTATTAAAAGGTGAAATATGCATATCAGGAATCGCCACATTCAGAAAAAAAGCCTCCCCACACAGTCAAGAAGAAGAGAGAGGGAGAGAGCATGGTTAATAAAATGATCAGTTTCAAAAAAGACACCACTAACAATAAACAAAAATGAGAACCCGAGGGGTTAATGCCTTGGAACGGTCAGTGGCAAATCGAATTGCCACTGGGGGTTTAAACCAGGTTCTAGGGTGCACCAACCTCACACTTGCCCAAGATTTCTAGACCATTATGAAAAAAACAGCTTTGACGTTCAAGAAAACAATGGACACGGTTATAAATTGTCAAGAGCATTCCAGGGCATTTTATGTTGCATTAAATAACGCTGAACATTACAAAGAAATTGAAACGTTTAGTAAGTAGTGTTTGTATTTACCAAAGACTATCAAGATCTCTAATGCATTTTGAAACAAGCAGCTTTGACAGCCAACAAAACAAATGGACGTGATTAAAAATTGTCAAGAGCGTTGCACGACATTTTTGTTGTATTATCTGAGGCTGCTATGAAAAAATTGAGACAAATGAAATAGTGTTTGATTTTGCCCAACAAGAAATAAAAGAAGAATTTGATATTGCAATCGTATATCTTCACTTAAGGCTGATATTGCAATCATATATCTTCACTTAATCTGGTTATTGTCGATTTAACTTCTGAAATAATTTCGTAAATATGTCCAAAATATTGATTGATTAGCAAAGTGATTTTTTTTAAATGAAAACACTGGTTTTTAAAGCTCTTTAAATGCGGCATTCTAGAATCATCAACATTAACACTATTTAAATTCAAATTAATATCTTACTTACTGTCGGCATGGTCAGGACTATTAAAAAAAAATTGAAGCCCGAAGGTTTGGGCGAGGTTTGTTACCGTCAGACGACCAGATTTTCCGGACTTATATAAATTATAATTTTAATATCGAATAAAGAGTGTTTAAGAAAAAAGCAACTAATATGCTCGTTGAAAATTCCACCTTCCCAAAAGAACACAATTTTGTCAATTGCAAATACGAGAACAAACTAACACACCATCTAACATCTCAATGACAAAGGTTTGGTAATTTTCTCTCAGTTGGAGATTATCAGAATTTATTGCAACTAATTTCTTCTTACTGTGTAGGTGGATAGTTCATCTGGATTTTCTCCTAAGCAAGAACTAATACAGTTTATTTATTACAATTTCTCTTCATTCCAATTGACTTCATATAAAGCGCGCCGCGGGATAAGGCCTTTTGATAGTTGACGTCATTTCTAGACATGGCGGCATAACGTTGAACAGACGACACTACTATTTTATACATTTCGAAGTAAAATAGTATTATGTTGTGGAAATGTGTTACAAACTTATCCCCAAATTAGTCATATTGGTATTGCTGATAACTGTAAATTCTTTTAAAAGTTAGTTACAACCTAAATTTCAAAAATATGTCCGAATTCACTTCCCTTGGCTTCCGCCATATTGTTTGTGAATTATATTATTTGATTATTCGTGTAGAAAATAACAAATTATACTTATTTATATTCATGCATTTATTCAGAGACAAACAGAATAACTATTTATTTTCTGACAATGTGTTGCTCTTCATGATGATGATGATGTTTGTGTAGCTGTAAAATATGACACGCCTGCTTTCGGGAGAAAAGTTCTATATTGCGGTATCCAGTTCTGGATAATCAATGTATCGTTAGCATGGATCCTGATTGCCTCGACCCAAATCTTCTGCTGTCAATACATTTCATTTATAAATAAACACTGAGAAGCAAAAAAACAAACAGCGTTAAATTAATATGATTCATAAATTGTCTTAAATAAATGTGAGATGCTCCTTAAATGTGTTGTTAAGTTCCATAGATCATGTACAACGATTTCTGACAAGAAGCATCTTCAAGGAAAGTGTACTTGAACGTGAAGAATTGATAAGATAAATTTTCATGTACGCTAACCAAGAACTTTGGCAAAAATGTTATTATGTTAATGTCATTGACATGTCTCAAAATTTAAAATCAAATCTTGTAAAATTTTTAATTAATTAAAGATCGTATATGAAAACTTGATGCAAATTGTCGGTATCGAGTAAGTCAGAAGCGGTTGTCGACAAATAAGTAGAAGGACTTGTTTAATCAATTTAATTTCCTGGTTTCTGTTTATAGAATTAAAAATAAAATGGATTTTATCTATAACAAATTGAAAGTTTGATTGTTTACAGCTGGTTTAAAGACTCATTTACTACGTGCGAGATATAAAACTTTCTGTTTCCTGGCACTACGGACACATGAGTAGAACTGCTAGTAATCAAAAAGTCTAATAAATAATGAAATACAAATAAAACAATTCTTCTGTAATTACTTCTCTCTTTCTATGCCTGGCCCAGTGAATAGAAAAGTGCGAACTGTTAACTAAGTAATTCAGTTTAAGTGTTTATCTTTCAGGGAGAAGTTCATATATCACCAGAGAAACAGCAGCAGGCGCGTGATGAAAAGCAACTTGAGTGTTACAAAGAAATATTATTCGAACCATATCCACCAGGTGAGACCTGCAAGTCTTTGTCGTTTTATAAGAACATAACGAATACCAAACACCATGTCAATATTTTCCTCTTATTGTGTTTAATGTATGTGTTAAATTACTTTATTTATTTGACAAAATTTCATAATTGCAGAGCTAATACTGATAAAAACAATGGTTAACCCCCTGTAATGTCAATAATGCTGTCATCGTCATACTATCTAGCAAATACAAACAGTTCAGTGTCTCGCTGGCTCTGGTCTCAGTATCGTAACATCATTGAGTACCTACCTCTTCCCTGCGTTAGGAGGTTTCTGCGTATTGCAATCCTGAAATGCGTATTCCACTTTTTTGAAACAAAAAATATACATTTGTTTGAATTTGCGAAGTCGTGTACAAATTTAACATTCGCGGGTATTTCCGTTTGTTTTACTTTTAAAATTGAACTATCAAAAGCAATAAGAAAGGAAGGTTTTGAATGAAAAACTCTTGTTCGTGCATTACAGTTTTCTCTAATTAATGGTAGCAACGTTGTTTTTCGTTTTGCACTATCGGAAGAAATTTTCATATGTTAAGAATATCTTTGAAATTATGTAATAGTTCAAGTGCATTATAAATAAACATAGTAATAAGTGGGTTCAAATTATACTGTGTCCAATGTTATTGCAGGTATTTTCAAATTGTTAAAATACTATTTCTACACATCAGAACCTACGCATCATTTTATGATGCACCAATTAAGTGAATTGATTCACTAATTAAATGATAATTTTAACCTCTAAGTCGGTATTTTCAAATTTTATCGGTCGCGCTTCTGTGCCGCGCTTAACCAATTAAAATCTGAAAATGCTCATATTAATAACAAACCCTATCCTATACCTATTATTGTCTTCTAATGACTTATCCCAAGTACAGATTGAAATGATTCAATCTATACTACAAGCAACTTTATGTAAAAACCTTTGTTGTGGGGATTGGAATTGTTATTTCTCATTCAAATTTTCAAGAAGATACAATATCTAGTAATATAATTACTAATCCAGATGCTACGTAAATCCTTTACATTTTAATAACTTGGTCCTTGACGTAGTTAAAACTGTTTTCTCTTTTTACATCCAACAAAATTTCTCCTCCTACATCTATTGATGATTAAACAAAACGTTTCGAATGCTGTTTTTCCTGTGCAGTTCGAGAAATCTTATATTCAGAGTCAAAAATATAAATTAATGATAAAAAATATAATGTTGAAATTACACCTGTTAAAATTGAAATAGTGTTCGTTATTTAAATGCAAATAAATAAAGCTGCAAGGCACCATGTTTATAAGGATATAGCCGATAAAACTTGAAGTTACATAGAACAAATAACTTTAGGACACAGTTAAATAGATCAATCTTAAAAAACATTTTCAGATTTTTAAAGTTAACTCTAAATTATAAATAATTATTAACTGTTATCACAAAAGATAATTTAAAGTAAAATCGCTTATCCAGGATCGCTCGCAGAAACAGCTACAAACTTTCAGAAAATATAATTTGTGCAACAAAGCTGGTTCCAGGAATAATCATTCTTAAATTCGGTTGAACAATAGTGAAATATGCATATCAGATATTGGCAATTATACTGGATGACCTAACTAAGTAACAATTAATGTTTAAGGCTCTAACCCAGACATGTATAGCATGCCATAACGGTCTTGTCAACCGTTATCAATAAATGGCAAGTAGTAATCCTTATATGGATTATGGATAAAATATGACGGGACTGTAATGAAGCACACATTCTAACGACCTCCAATATTCTCTCGTAAGAATTGAACTAAAGCAACCTTGATAAATACTCGATAGAACAATGTTACGTTACCATGTAACATCAAAGCCTGTTTTATAATTTTTTTATACAATTTTTTTCAACAAATGTTCATTCTAGAAATTGCATCAAAAGAAATATGTTTACAGCTCGAATTTACTATCAGCTGAAGAATGTTTATATAAACTGATAGAATGTTCAAAGCTGCAAAATTTACAATTTATCCTACAAGAAACAGCATCCATACGGTAACATAGTTTTGAAGTCGAAAATAAAAATCACAAAACTTACATTTTTTTCTATCTATTTTAAAGTAGTGAAAAAAATATTTAAAAAAAAAGAGTTGTCCAAAATCATTTTATATTGTTTCATGTTTTATTTCTCTTTAAAAATGTTGTTTTTTGTTTTGTTTTCTTACAGAAAACAAACATACACATTTCTGATTTAATATTTTTGTTCGGTCGCCTGACTGGACCATAAATCTCTTCAAACTTTCCGCTAGAAGAAAATTGCCTGTCTTTTAAATTCTGTTGTTTTATATGAACTTTTAAGACATTAACTTTTATATTAAAGGAAAGTTGTGACCAAAATGAAGTTAAAATGCTTAGTTAAATGTGTCATTCCACACAATAAAGTGTAATTACCTGTGGTAATATTTAATGTCATATTGGCTTAGTTAAAAGTATCATTCCACACAATAAAGTGTAATTACCTGTGGTTATATTAAATGTCATATTGGCTTAGTTAAAAGTATCATTCCACACAATAAAGTGTAATTACCTGTGGTAATATTAAATGTCATATTGGCTTAGTTAAAAGTATTGTTTCACACAAAAAAGTGTAATTACCTGCAGTAATATTTAATGTCATATTGGCTTAGTTTAAAATATCATTCAACACAATAAAGTGTAATTACCTGTGGGAATATTTAATGTCATATTGGCTTAGTTAAAAGTATCGTTCTACACAATAAAGTGTAATTACCTGTAGCAATATTTCAGGTCATATCGACTTAATTAGTACTTTTCGACAAATTGTGTAGACCCAACGTCTTTGGGCATAATGAACGTAATTTCCATTATAGTTTTGTATAGTTATCATTTCAGCCTTCAGTAAATCATAATTTGACGCATTAGTTGGTTTTATTTATACACAATTTCCTTTTATTTTTTGAATTGGTAAGCTTAAACTTTTGAATGTGCCTTTTCAACATATACGTGCATGTTTTTCGGTTTAGTCTTAGTTTTGTAGCCTTTTATTTTTTGTATTTTTTTTTCTCTGCAGTTACGTCACTGAAACCTTATCCATGATAATCAGATGTGAACGGCGAAAGCCATAGTCCAATAATTATAGATTTATACATTAATTTTTTTATATTTATAATCATATGATTAATAGAAATCAATAATTTCGATCTACAATTTATATTTTCACTCTGTCGTTCCACGTTGAAATATCTTGTTTTCCTGATATAGATGATTTGAGTCCGCACCAGCCTAATAACATTTTCGAATGTTCAAAATGTCAATTTGTGCGTATTCCCAAGCGATATCATGATCTGTTTATTTCATGTCATCACAAATAAAACATTACATAAATTAACTAGTTCAATTATTCTTTCCCATAAATATAAATGCGTGTGAAAAACGGGTAATAAATATTAAACATTTTAGGGCAATTGCTGTGTAAAAGTCGTTTGCATTACTACGCTCAGCTCCGTAAAGCATCTGCAATTATCGTTGTAAGTTCATCGCTCTCATTGGTGACAAGTTTTTATTATCCTATTGTTTATGTAGTATGTCTAATACCTGTAAATATAGTGACTGTCTGTACTGTTATTAGTGAGTAATCGGTTTCCGGTGTCGTGCAGTGATGATTACGTGTATCTGTGTTATCCGATCAACTCGGTTAACTCAATAGGTAGCGTAATAAACATTGCATGGCTAGGCATTGACGCCGTACGGGTTCGCTCCCCACGAGCGGCAATATCATTTTTTTTGCTTGGATGGCTGTTGTTCGTGTGAAAGCGTTTTAAATTTACCTTTTAATCTGAATTTACACCAAATATTATTTGTTCTTATCCGATTGTGTTTCGACTAGTGAATGCATTACTGGCAAATCTGTGTTTATTCTCGAATAATGTCATTATTTATATAATTAATCTTTATATTTGAATAGAAATAATTGTATTAACGACCGAATTTCGGATTAATTTGAATAGTATTGTGTACTTGTTTACCGATGTTGCAAGTGTAAAACAAATGTATGGTGGTACAATGTATAAATAATTTATGAGTACTTTCCTCGGGGTACTAAACGAGCAAGAAAAGTACTTAAACTGAAAATTTGAATTATGATTAAAGAAGCTTGCGTTCATTAAAAAATGAAACCGATTTCCATTCGGCAATATAGCGATGACTCTATCCAAGCTATGTCATTATCATGTCGTTGTATGATTATAATACAACTCTAAATTACTGTGACAGATCTTCAAGAAGATATAGTTATTGCTTACATATAAAAAATCATAGTCCAAGAAACCTGCCTCCCTGGAAAAATACCGTATAATGTTTTTTTTGCGAGCATAATATTTTCGCTTTTTTCGCGACCGTCATGAATTCGCTAAAATAATATACGCCAAAATTCTCAACTGAACTTTCGCGAAGTGCACTATATTGTTAGAATGTACGGTACGCTTGATTTAAACTGCTGTTATTATTTATTTACGTTCTAGATTAATCGAGTATATCCCATAGTGCGCAAATTTTAACTCTTTGGGCAGATTAGATAAGTACCAATACAATTAGCGGTTGATGACAATATTCAATTCATGGGTAGGGATAATTTCATACTTTCAAAATATACTGCATATACTAAGCTTTACCAACTATGCAGATGAGTGTTAATAAGCTGTGTTAAAAGGTATTATAAAAGGGCTATACTCTGGTTGACATTTTCGACTGCAGATTCAAAAGTGCTGGGAATTTTTCTTCGAAGTAAACTTTTTCTTAGAGCTTGATTAATTTGCAATGAAGTGCATATGAGTTTTGTTGGATAAAAAATATTTTTAAAAAATTGAAATGGGTTTAGAAGAAACATAGTATTTTTCAAACGACATCTCTTATCAACCTAGTCTAGGATAAGTAACCAGATAAAAAAGAGACGTTTTTAATGTCCTTTTCTTAAGAAAAAGATAAATTTAAACACAATCTGCTCTCTGGTTGACTGGATGTTTTCAACTGGGGTGGGGTGTCAGCAGGGGCGTGGGTACCGAGGTACGATATCCTTCCACCTGTGCATGAAAAGAGTCTTTGAAATCAACCAAACACGACAAATATGAAAACATTGCAGGCTCGGTTTAATTGAGCCTGTTCATGGGCAGTAATGGAAATTCATATTGCAAATGCGAAACTCAATATTAACACCCAGTAAGTACAATTTTGATCCATTTCAAACGATGATATCCATCTAAGTGAAATTGTTCTATATCAGAAAGAGCAACGAGATATAAGCGTCCCTGTCAGGCAGTTCAATTTTGTCCCCCACCCTGGTCCAGAAATAAAACTTCGTTTTTGATCATATACTGTAGCGCTTGTAATATATATATATATACAGCACGATTATCGTTGCTTTCTTACGCTTTCTGACACACATAAAGTGACATTTGTTTGCAACATGGTTAGATTTATCACCAGATTGATAAAGAGAAAATGCATAAAAGTAAACTTATAGTAAATGACTTAGTATGACATCAAATAAAAATAAAACGTATTTATTTCAAAGTGGCTTTAAGTTTAAACTTGTGTCATCTTTTTTCAAATTGTGCTAATGACCGAATATCTATTTTAAAGATAAAACTCGTTGGAGAACATGCTGGTGCAAGTGTGAGGTTTGTGAACCATAGTTTAAGCCCTTAGGTTCCCTTTTTCTTTAAATGTTTATGTTGTCTCATCGAAAATGATTTTATATGCACATGCTCTCGTTTCCTCTCTGCTTTGTTGACGTGCGCGGAGGCTGTTTTTCTGCTATTCTTGAAATGCATAATTATTTATTTTTCATGTAGTTACTTTAAGCACATACTATGTTTGATCATATTTTTTTATGAGTGACTAAATCAACCCTTCCAGTCATTTTTATTCAGACGGAAATGTTATTTAACAAGAAAATTGTAAACCATGCTTAAAATATTACCAGACAAGACATATCGGTTTAGCAGTAAAGTTTTTCTTCAATAATTGATCGTTCAAGAAGAGTCTGAAGGAAGTGAATTTTATATGTAATTTACTGATTTAAATAACACAATTCCAGTAAAAGTTGTAATTTTATGCCGTAATTGCAGCATGTGAAGCACCTTGTAATGCAAATGTTGCTGGCATTACTTTGTTTGTCAAGCAATTTTTACTATAGGCATTCAAATAGGATGAAAATGAAATTTGTTTACATAAAATACAACTTTATTTTAGTGATTTTAGCCACAGAAAACAGGATATTGCATAAGTTATGAATCTATACACACTTTCCGGATGAAAATTGAAAAATGTTTTGTCGAATTATCTGCTGTCGAGTTCGATAGTTGTTATGCCTTAAAACTGCTAAAATTACAAGTCCAGGAAACATCTAGTTATATAAATAATATTTAACACGTAAAACCTTAAATTCATAAGAAGTCACCATCGTTTAAGGTGTATGCTATTTCATTGATAATCTTTGTTTTGGATACATTATTACTAATTATTAAGAGGTTTCTTTCTGTTATTTATTTAAAACAAATAGACCTTCACATAAATCGCTTAATGATTCTCCCACAACACACGTATCATTCACCTTTTTCCATGTAAATCATTTCAATACACTTGTCCCTTTATGATTGTATAATTTATAATCTGTAGTTTCTCCTTTGAGTGCCACCTGACTCTCGTTCCTTACAACTGTCAGCATTCTGTAGCGGAAACATCATACGTTGCCTTATTTGCAGAATAAATGTTGTTGTCTTAAAAATTACTAACAAACAGATCTCTTAGTCATTACATACTAAGAAAAATTAATTATTTTTTATGTTAATGTTTCCCATGAAGAGAGGTCAGCTATAGGAACTAAGTGTCAAACTATAAGGTCTTCAGCCCCACAATATACATCCATTGGGAACAAGAAAAGTATAACACACACGTGTTATATGTGGACGACATTTATGCTAATGATGTAATGTCCCTGAGCCAGTTGTAGTTGGATCCATTTGATTGTAGATATGAAGTGAATAGTTGTTTGACCTATGATCAAGCCACCACACACCATCAGCCTACCAATCCACATGTCCAAAATTGATTTCTAAATCTGCCACACTTCCACAAACTGGGTAATCTTTGCTATTCCAAACCACACCAACAAAAAAGTAACAGTTATTTTCCATTACAAATACACATGATGTTGTGCTCATCTGCTTGTCAATAGGTTTGGGAAAAGCCATGCAACACATAATATAATTGGTCATAAACATAAACACCAGAAGCACACAACAAAAAAATAAAGAAATACATGAAAATCAACCAAGAGCTTAGTAATTGCCAGGAATGGCTTAGAGGGAGACTTCGCAGAAATAGTCTACCAAATTGTCTAAACTTCTCACTCTACTGAGCAAACGTAGAAGTTATTCCTATATGTCCTGGGCTGTCACTAGACCAGCACGATCAAAATATCACTACAGCGTGTGTATTACATGTATTATGAGAATGTGTATTCTGATCGAGTTTTTCCGTTACTCTACGGCACATACCGAACTCCGAAATAGTTTTGGAAAATCCTGTCGCTGTTATTTTTATAATCATTACGATATTCTAACGCCATAGCATGAAACTAATGTTGCTTTTGTTTTTAGTAAACCATGATGTCGATTTTTTTTCCAGCGTATTAAAATTTATTATGAGCGAGAAGGATATATAAAAACAGGTATCTAGAACTACATACTTGATAAAAAGTAATATTGTTGCGTACGTAAGCTGCATCACGCTTGACCCAACTGACGAGGTATATGTTAGCACGTGACCGCTATTTATAGAATGCTCTCGACCTTTGAGATAACATATTTTGACCTAGTTATGTAATGAATATCGATATAAAACAATAAATAAATATCTCTGGCACTTACATCATACAATCCACTATGCATTCACAGTAAAAATAACGAATTTATTTCTAAAGCATTCACATGTCGCACGCTATCTTGAAAATCCAGAGGGGCCAGCTCAAAGATATCACGCACAATGACGTATTACGCCGAATCCTCACGAGATTTACATTCGCACATCCGAATAAAATTTCCCCGCAAATAAAAATAAAGTTTTATCAAAGAACACCCAAAACATATTTAACAAAAATAAAAAAAACACACAATTTACCAAATGCGAACAAATTACTCTGAAATTTTCCCTTATCAAACATAACTTCCGTTATTGAAAAGGATGTTCAAAAAGTTCTTCTACCCCGTCAAAATCACTCAACAATTTCACTTCAAAAACTAAGGTTTCTACCCATAAAAACGTTCATAACAATAACTTTTATTTCTAAAACATTAATAATTTTGAATGCATAAGTAACAAAAATCACGTATTTACCAAAACAGCATCTTTTCTGAACTTTTTAGTAACCCTCTTATCTCTCTTGGGTCAAACTAGATGGACGTATTAAACATCATCTATTAATAGTTAAATAATAAATATAATACATGACCCATAATTCGTCCAGAAAAAAAACAAACTAGTTACTAAAACTATCAGATTCCTTGTCAAATGTATGCATTATATTTGTTTACTTTAACTTTACTTATAACGAGGGGTAATCAAATAGTTTTGTCACTGCCTTTATAAAACATTTTGTAGAACCATTACAACAACCAAAGTTGGTGTACATATAAATGAATGTATTAAAGAATATCATGTGAAGTTTTATCTACATAAAGCAAATTAAGAAACAATCAATAGCTTCCGGTGAATTATCGCAGGATAATTCACGGGGCGGAGTTCAGATGCGATAATTCACCGGAAGCTATTGATTATTTCAATTCTAACACGACACATCTGACTGAATAAGCAAAATAATCATAACTCAATTTTAGCGCGTTGAAATAAACGCAAATGGGTTATGGTCGGCAGTTAGTATTTACTCCCTACACATCTCCATAATTCAAAACTGATAATAATTAAAAGATTAAATAACAAACTTGAATACATGTCCATCCAACCGCGCATCCAGCACTCTCCAGTCGTCGTTGGAACCGTATTTGTCATTCCAACGTTTTAATACTGCACCAGGAAATAACATGTAAACAACGGAAATGACGTGACGTCGTTAAAATGGCGAGTTAACGTCACCTTAACGTTGCCGCAAAAAAGCGGAAAATTATTAGAGTATTTTATATAAATATATAAAATAAACATTATTCTATAACTATGGTATCATCGTATTACGCGCGGGTAATAATTTCGCGTATTATGTGGTTTCTTAAATGCGCGAAATTAAATCCCAGCGAAAAATACAATTGTCATGTGATAAGTTTATACCGACAGGTATTTAGTAATAGCCGTGCCCACGCGCGGTGAATTATCGTGTAATAATTCACGGCAAATTCAATGGTAAAATCGTCAAGTCATGTTAGAATGGATAATAAATAACAGATCTTTAACATAAAGCACAAGCGAAAAGCGCCGCACAAAAACGACGTCAATGGTGTTACTTACAAATAGCTCAAGACTGTAATAAATAAATAATAGACTTTAAGTGGTTTTAAAATAGTCACAAAGACTACATGAAATCTGAATTCTTACAGTTAATACTTATTTATTTCAGTAATTTAGTAAAAAAAATACGCGATGTATGCAAAGTTAAATTAAACCAAACAATTAATTTAGCGTTGGATCGAATTCTGACGTTCGCATCAGTCTGTGTTGCTGGCGTTCCGGTCCTTGCAAGATAATTCAGTAATCATCTTCCTCTTGAAAGCATTCATACCATCTGCACTGGGGGCTAACGCGTGTAACGGAAAGTGTTGCGCATCGACAGCAAGTGTATGATTCTCAACATAATTTTTTTTTAAAAACGTCTTGCTAGTAAGACTTACACCTGACTTGTTTCTGTATGAATAAACATAGAAAACATGACATCGAGGTGACTCAAACATCGAACAGAAATGTGTAATGTATAGTTTATTTTACGTTTTTCAAAACATTTAACATGTTTAATGCTTGTCAATGATTGATTTCATCTGATATTACGATGTTTTTGCCAAATATAACATAAATGTATTAATATTACATATATAATATTATTCAATTGCATTATTTGTTTAATTTCTTATATAAGTGGCCATTAGCATTAGTTTCAAGAACCAAAACATTACTTATCATTTGTTAATTAATGCTTATTAAAGTGTTTCTATGCCTCGGTAAAAGTAAAATAAAGTGTACGTGTCTATACGAAATCAATAAAAGTGTGTGCGTTTCTATTCGACAGTGAGTGCGTTAATCATTGAAGACTGTTTTCGGTTTGTTTGGAAACGTGAAAGCGAAGATGCGGTAATTATAACATTTGATATTAATATGCGTACTGGTAATTAATAAATACATCGCCGGGTGTGTTTTTTTCGAGAAAGTCAGTTAATCGCTGACACAAAGTAGTCTCCACTTTTTGCTTTGTGGGGCATAGGATGGCTATTAGCCGCTAATATGGCCTGGAAGGGATATGTTAAGTAATCACAATGTTTACTGACGCAATGAAAGCAAATGTATGTCTATATATATAATGAAGGCTCTAAATATGAAAACAGGCTCTGCTTATAACATGACATATGTAAACATATAATTGAATAAAAAAGGGGCACCGGTTTCAAGATGTCAGATCACTGTTAATTAATAAACTACCTATACTTTTTTCTGATAACAGACAGTACCAACACATAGCTTTAAAGTTTAAAAGCATGTAAAATTATCAGGAAAAAATTGAAAGGAATTATACATTAAAAGGAATGTTCGAAACTTCTGTTGCATACATGTTGTACATCAGTGTTAATTCAAAATGCTACACTTCGCATACCCTTCGGCGCCGGCTTGAGCAGAAAGTTTTTTTAAGTGCATTAAATATAGAAATGACCCATACTCACCATAACACCTACTTGAATGAATGCACATTATTTTTGCAGGACTAAAATAATAACGATAATGCTACAGCAAAGCCCTGACCGAGTGTGGAAAATGCTGTTTGTGGCAGCCAGACACACATGAATTATCAGTGAAAAGTCTGCATAATTATAATCATCTCGATCGCGAGGATAACCTTTTGAGAACGTTTAAGAGTTTATTAGCTGAATGTTGTTGATATATCACTTACATATTCTTTTTAAGGTTCAACACTAGTGCAAATCTTCCCAGGGGCCGTGGTCATGTAACATCGTAAGCGAATCTGAAAATCATTCCACTCGAGTTGAAATACCTACACAGACATATTTCCAATATATTAAATATATCAATCTATTATTCATGTCAGTGTACCATGCCACATATATGTAATACGTGTTAAATGAGTATATACTATAATTATACATGTATCATATTTTGCAATCAAATCTATTTATACAAAGAGATACAGATAATGAAGTTCTTTTTATAATGTCAACGTTTCTCTTTTTTCTGAATACTGTCCCACGGCTACAAGAATGGCTTATGAAAAAAAACCTTATTTCTTTTTAGGTATTTAGCAATGATGATGCTTAGTACAAAAAGTTCAACGTACAACCTTTTAAAATATAACAGTGCAGTTTATACAGATAAACCCGTCACACTATGGCAGCGTTCTCTCGACGATCCTTTGGGGTTCAAGAACGCCGAGGTCCGCGCAGTACGTAACACCGCCGCAGCAACGCAGTGGTATCGCTAGTTGAACGCCGGCAGATGTTTGAGCATGCACAAAACAAATGCGGTCGCTAGGTTTTCTGAAAAGAGCGCAGTGGAGTCGCCGTAAGGTCGCCGTAGCAACGCAGTTATATCTACTTCAACGACACAGGAGCTCTACCGGCGAATGCTGTGGTTGTAAGTGGCGCTTGTACGGAGATTTTGACAATCTCAGAGACGTCACTGCGTCTATACGGGGCGCCCACGACATTTATATAGAGTGTTATTTATTTTATTGCGTTCTTATAACGCATACATGCTTAAGTGCGCTTCTACCGCTTCCATAGTCGTTTGCATGAAAAAGACGAACGCAATTAAATACATTTATAAGATTTGCAAATAAACACTCATTTCACTATGGCACCAAGCTTGGCTACTGCTTGCCGATATACAAGTCCAGCAAATAATTTGTGCATATCAATCTGGAACGACGACGGAGGGCCCAAAGGCATAGATTCAACTGTTCGAGAACAAACAAATAATTGATGAAGATGTGTCTATTCACTTCGTTTTATAGGAATAGCAAACGAACGTCTTCAGCGCAGTGTGAGCGCCGTGGAAAAGCAGTGCACGCAGTGCAAGCGCCACGAGAGCACAGACAATCGCCAACAATAAATCTGTAGGAACGAGATAGAACACAATGGGAGCTCCGTAGCAACGCCTTGGTCGCTGTGTGGACGTCTTGAGATCTCCATCTTCACGAAAAATTTAACAATTTTCTTGCGATCCACGGCCGTAGTCTTGAAAATTATATATTGCCGTGCCAACGCAGTGGAAACGTAGTATAATGTGACAGGGTCTTTAGATGTTATTAATTAAAGTTTACACATGAGTAATCTTTAGGTAAACGTGTATCTTATATTTGCACATATATCACATTGCTTTCCACTAACGCTGATGTTCCCAGTTAGTTCACCAAATCATAGAGCATTGATTTTTGTCGTCACATCACGACCAGGTACTTCAAATGTTTTTTTTGAGTCGGCAGACTCAGTGAAAACCAATTTTCGACAATCGTTTTTGCTTTACTATGAACCTAACAATTTGAGGGTTGCATGCAATACTGTCCTAACTCCTTCTTTATTTCACTGTAGTAACGACAGTACTTGCATGCTACCATAGAATGTATGCTTGCTACCCTAGAATATAGTTCTTAGTTTCAAAAAGTAAGTCAATGCTACAAAGCGGTCAATTTTGTAATTCTGTGCAAAACGATAAAATTTATATTAAAAAATATGGAATCAATCAATATTTGAAGAAATTTAACTCGTGGAACGTTCGACAAGATTTTGAGTCATGAACGCGCATGAATACCTGATGGCGGAACGCCATATTGGATTCGACACCGTTCGGTGAAGACGAAAAATCCATCGTAATCAAATGAACAGTGAGTATTTATCGAGTTATTTTCGTGATGCAATGTTTTTATAACACCCAGGTTATTTTGAATGTATATTGACAATAGAAGTTCTCTTTTTAAATAGAATTATTCATATGGAAATGGAGGTGGATTTGGTGGTTTTCGAATGGTAGCCTACGTTACAAAATCATTGTAAAACTTGAAATTTTAGATTCGAAAGACTACACCGCAGTAAACGTGATTTTGGCTCTTTGGGTTTTATTGAACGGTTACGTCATTTAATTAATAAATGCGCTCTCCAAAATGAAAGTTGGAGTCTCAAAATCGACCGTAGGGCTAAGCGAAACTTTTTTAATTTAGGGCCCTAATCATTGTGGATATTAATTGTGGAACCTTGTAGAGATGTAAGTAATCAAATTATTTCAATGTATTGCATTGAAAAAAGTTGGATTTTGAACGATTAACGAATAACTTGGTAAAATATCGTCACTCGTGTAATTATTATATTCCCATTTGAATGCTTTAAAGTAAAACATAAAGCATCCGATTCACAATGATTTTTTATAACATTTTGATCTATTGAAAATTATGTTTAAAGTAATTTAAAATTCATACATGAATTGATTTAACAGATATATTAATAAATGCATTTTATGCATTTGATCATGAGAGCCTGAATTTCCATCAGAAAATATCCAGATCTAACCCATTTCCAAACCGTAACCAGCTACATAGTTGACACAAGATTTTCTGAAGTATAAAATTTCAAAGAAATGAAAATCTAATGTTTTCAATAATTGCGTGTTATATGTAGACCTTATGAAATCCGCTATCAGAAGTTTTTCCTACTTTCAGTTTTGTCTTACACTCCATTCCATATGTCTCACAGGTCATTTAATCAGAACAGATATTCTCAAAATTAATAACCCAGGGAAAACCATAAGAAGAAAAAGAGTAGCACCTCAGGGATTCAAGTTTATACAGAAATGGGAACTTCACAATATTTATTTAATAGTATCTCTTAAATGCATTTCAGGTAAATTTTGCATCCCGGAAGAAAGAATTAAGTATTTATTAATTGATTTAATTATTCATAAACAGGTTTAGATGATTTTTGGTTCTGGTCAGACATGTATCAACCATTTGAACCATTTGAAGCGGTATAGAACTGTTTGACGTCATGCAATGAAGTGGACAACAAAAGTGAAGGTAGAAAATAATGTTTGAGTTAAATCCAGAATGACTGTTTAGGAGATGTAATTATTTTAAACAGTATATTTTAGTTTCTTTGTAATGCTTGAGCTGTGATAACGCTGTCAACATTGCAACTGGTAAATTATTTTAACATGTTAATGGGTGGGGTACAAATCCGTTGCATTGGGAAAATGTAATATTTTTTCCTATCTGAATATTTTCTGATGGAAATTCAGGTTCCTGTAATTTGATAAATAACTCAAATTAGTTTCATAGTGTTAAATTAAGTCTTGTTAATAGTAGAATTGCCTAACAAAGTGACAATAAATTATGAAATGAAAACCAAAGATATACATTTTGTTCACTACAAACATGTGCCAAATTATAAAAATGAATATATCGTCTCCCTTTTGATGTTACACCAGTATTAAGTATTGAAGTGAACCTAGGTTTACACAGTGTTTCAGTTCAATAATTTTGATGTAACAAGTATTCATTTATTAATCCTTCCATTACAAATTGTTTTTAAGGTAAAATAAACCAAAACTACTTAAGACATTAATTTTATGTCTATTTCATTCTATGATTTTTACCCAGACTTGAATTCTGATCAGCAATGTAAAATAAATTACCGGTAGTTATTTGAAAAGGAACCCACTTTGTGAATTTTAGTGATAACCAAATTTGACCAGTTTATAAGAGCAGTCAACACATTTTTGACTTTTTGCAGTCTGATACTTTCTGGTTAATTTTAAAGTGACATGCCTGGATCCATATTTTATTTTTTCAAAAGAAGGAAACACATAATAACTCTGGCAGTGATGAAACAATATGGATACTTAATTCAGTTAATCAATATAACTTTATGAAATTTTCTTGAACGGCTGTTGGAACAGGCATTTTAACTACAAAACAAATGACAGCACTCTTTTTCACAGCAACTAAAGGAAAAACATTTTTCACAGTCCAAAAGATTGTGGGTGACTTTTTGTAGATACACCTCACACCTCAGACTGAATGGATTTCAATGCAGAATAGAAACAATCTGAAGAAAGACCATTCTAGCAAAGTACAAAATGAGAGTAAACTAATTGTTATGATCACTCACTTAAAAAATAAAATAAGTTATTATAAAGAATATTTGTAATTTGAGCAAAGATCAAAATAATTGTTATTATTTCATGGGTGCGTTTGCCTGAAAATCAGGTTTTTGTGTGTCTAAAAATGATTGATTTTCTTCATTTACCCTAAATAAATTTTCAGGATTTCAGGTTTTTTAGAAATCCTAACTTGTACCCTTGCAATTTTGTGTTTGTTAATTTCAGTGATAAAATCAAATGAAAGAAATGTGCCATCTCTGGTTCAAAAAGCATGAAATTGGAAGAGGAGTGGAAGAAGGATAATGGTATATTAAATTTTATTAATTGACTATTAATAGGGCTCTCACCAGACTTGCAAATCAGGGAGAGTTTTGTCATAATTTACTGCATTATGGAGAAGTTTGCAGTCAACAGCTTTCTTTCCCTATATCGTAAATACAAAATGACTTCTAACAAAGCTCAACTAAGAGAGAAGTCTGGTCACTTTTGATGAGACTAATTCCTTCAAGTCTCTCTCTAGTGAGAGCCCTGTATTAATATACAGTAAAAGCATTGCATACTTTGCCCTTTTCTTTTACATGACTGCAGTGTGGCAAAATCTCGAGGCATGTCATCACCTGACTTGAACATGCCATTTTCTTGGCAGACACTACATGGTACACCACATCAATACTTAAGTATTTTATAATGGCCCAGCAATTCTCATATTGGTCCAGAACACCTGTATTGGCCCAGTTTAGTCTTCATATGAATTTGAACATGTTATTGGGCCTCGGGCTGTCATATTTACCCTCGGCCTTCTGCCTCAGGCATATATGACTACCTTTGACCCAATAACAAGGTCAACTTGAATTCACTTGATTATTAACATTATATATAACAATATTCATCTGTGGGCCACCTTGAACTAACACGATGGGTTGCTTATTTGTTTTTTAAGTTGGGTAATCTCATATAAATGTGTCTCAAAAATCCAATGCTGTTTCAACTTGCATGGTTAATAACTTGACCCTTTACTCCATTTACACGCCATTTTACCACATGGGTAACCAGTGTAAATCCACATCAGATAGAGATAGCACAAATGTAGCTCCAGACCAGCTTGCACATCAGACATTTTGAGGTCTCATCATTCTGTATCTACTCTGTTCATTAGATACATTTAAAGCTCTAATTAACAGGAAGGAGATGTGTCAGCACCTAGATTTACAATAGTTGCTCATGTGTTAAAAGGTGTATCCAACGAATAAAATGAAGTATCAAAATGCAGGTGTTTTTTTGTAGTAATTAACCCTTTACTATAATATTATACACATTTTCATGCCTTTTCATGATCTGATCTGGATCTGCACAGGTCACATTGTGGTCAGAAATAACCTATTGAAATTTGAATAAAAAAGCTAACGCCGTAACGGTTTAGATCCTAATCAGGCAGTATGGATGTGTCGGCTGATCTAGATCTACACTGATTTCCCATGCCATAAAGGCATATGGAGGTAAAGGTTAAATGGGATAAATTGTGTATGAGCCTATAGGAACTGAAGATGGCTTGAAGCTAACACCAGAAATACCTCTTTTTTGTGATATTTATAAAAATAGATGAATTATGACAACATTGTAATCTGTTAACTAACCTGCAACATCAAATTATGTACAACTTCATAAGCAACAAAAAGTACAGTGAAATTGGTTTTGGTTATTTGTTATGATTAAAATACAACATTTATTTTCAGCCATGTGTATCATCAGTCTTGTGAAAGCTGTGGACTTGAAATGTCTGCAGAATTGGTAGAACATAAGGGAGCAGAATATGAATGTTACTGTAGAAAATGAAGACAAGGTTTGCATTTTTTATTTTCATTTATTAAAGCTGCATGAATGTATGATTGAGACACACTAAATCTATCTGTATATGTTGGTATTTGTATTTTTGTATCTTGTAACAAGAAAACATAAAATTGTGTTTATATGTATGTGTTGACTTGTGAGACCTCAGTTCACAAGAAAATTAATCATCCTATATAAAAATTACTGTGTTGTTTTTGCCCCTTTCTTCCATGAATACATGACATGAGTGACCAGTGTATATCCAGATCAGCAGGCATATCTGTGCAG